>JAOEHY010004640.1:0-18061 GCA_025447955.1 Psilopsiagon aurifrons | reverse complement strand
TGCATTGACTGGAAAGATTGGACTAAATGATCGCTGAGGTCCCTTCCAGCCTGGTACTCTGTGATTCTTTCCATTCTACGACTGCAGCTGCTAAGCAGAGCAGCTCCACCGTAAATGGCAGCAATGGTGCAAGTACACCTTGCTGTCCATCCTGTGCTTTTCCAAAAAGCATTCATCACCTGGCTGGGTCACACCTCTGCTGTACCAGGCAGCAGCACAGCCAAATGCTTTGGTAAGTACAGTGAGACCAAAGGCTTAACGTCATTACAGGTTTGAGATAGAGCCATGGAGGACAAATGACAAAGTGCTATTGCCTCAATAAACTCCACCTCATGGCCACCATCTTTACACACACACCCTCGCTCAGAAGTTTTAACCCAACATGTACACCAGTACATCTCTGGCTGTTGTCACCTGGTGCACATTTTCCATTACACACAGTCTCAGGTTAGCCTGTGCAACAGCTCTGGTGAGCTTCTTCCAGCCACTACTTTGAAGCATTTGGGGACACAGTACATCTAAGAGCAAGGGTTATCTTGCATTCCACAGCCTATGCCTAGGATTGAGGCTATACAAAACCACAAACGAACTGCCAGGTTTAGCTGAACTCAGCATTTAAACCTTCCCCTCAATACAACCTGAACTCATTGTATCACACTGTAGACCAGCATAAAGTAACACTCAGTTTTGTTACTTAGGTTGACTTATTTTTACTTTGTTGCAAAACTTCAGTACTTGATCAGCGCTGTCACTACGCTTGCAATTCCTGATCTAGAACTGGAGGAAACAGAGAAATGACTATAGAAAGTATGGAACTCTTTAACTAGCTGTGTTTAGAGACACAGCATAAGTTACATAGGCTATTTCATTTTGCAAACAGAATCAGGAGCTTATAGAAATAGTGTTCCTGAATTCCTTCACAACAAAGCAGACAAGGCTTCCATCCTTGAGCACACAA
Organism: Psilopsiagon aurifrons; assembly: GCA_025447955.1. Taxonomy (NCBI): domain Eukaryota; kingdom Metazoa; phylum Chordata; class Aves; order Psittaciformes; family Psittacidae; genus Psilopsiagon; species Psilopsiagon aurifrons. Next base: position 17,103 of record JAOEHY010004640.1, on the reverse strand, counting down.
GCCACGGGCTTACAGAAACCTACCCAACAGGTCTCAGTTAAAAAATAGTAGTACTACAAAAAATACACAAATGAGGAAAGAGATACAAATTATCTGCCCCGATCCAGGACTGATAATAAAATCCTTCCCTGTGAGGGTGCTGAGGTGCTGGCACAGGGTGCCCAGAGAAGCTGCGGCTGCCCCATCCCTGTCAGTGTTCAAGGCCAGGTTGGACGGGGCTTGGAGCAACCTGCTCTAGTGGAAGGTGTCCCTGCCTATGGCAGGGGGCAGGAACCAGATGAGCTTTAAGATCCCTTCCAACCCAAACCTTACTATGATTATTCACCCATTACATACATGTGCTGGAATGTCCAATATAGCAAGAATTACTGCTGTCACCTGTTCTTCAAACAGGCTGAATCACATCAGTCAGCATAAAGCACCAAACACACCACACAATACCTCACTGCTGCCACTGAGAGCTTTACATGGGCTCGTGACAAACAGGATTGTCAGGTTCTTAGGTCTATTAGAAGAGTCTCCAAGGTACAGACCAAGATGCTTCTGGCCAGCTTGCAGGCAACACATTTGTTGAACTGCTCCCCAGGTGCTTCGCTAACTTCCTCATCCATGGCAATCATTAGCCACAAATCCCATAATCTGGCAAGAAGTAGCCACCTCTTCTCTCTCCCTTCCCATTATTGTAACTCCCTGAACCTGAATGCCTCTGCAACCAGCCCCGTGGCCATTTCCCATGCTTTTGCATCCAGTTGCCTATTTCTGCACACGACTCATTGATTTTGAAAGAACAAAACCAAAATTAAGAATACCAAGAGTTCCCCACATTGAGACTTTGTCACTTTGGTTTACAGAGACCGATTTTCTTAAATGTCCCCGAATTGGTCTAGATCACCCACAAATCTCAGTAACATCATCAGAACTGGAATGTTAACTTCAGTGATTCAGATTCTCTGCTTCCATTTTACTGAGTTTTCAACTGCAATTTGTGAATAAAACACAATGGATAAGAAGTATTGAGCAACAGCCACAGAGAACTTGTTTTGTCACCTGTTCTCCTCTTTCATTGCATCAAGCTCTTAAAATAGCTGGATGTGTGCGTTTCTTTTAATTACTTGATAATAGTTCCTGGCACTGACATTGAGAAACAGTTAACAAAACGACATTTCATATGCTTACCCTCTTAAAATGCTGACAAATTCTTGGTGGCACTCCCTGACAATCAGGACGAAATGATTTTTGCTGCAAGAGTTTTGTAGACCTACTGCTTTTGCTGTGCCAACACTGACATTCAACCAGCCACATGGCACATTATTTCAGAGGGCAAAACCTGCCAGAAATCTAAACAAAGTCAATCATGTTTCTCTCCTTAAACCATCTCACCATGACCCCAGCGAGCGCCAAAGCTGGCACAAGAGGCAGCTGGACAACCCACTCTGCCACCCAGTGTAACCACAGGCAAATTCTCAGGGAAGACAAAGCTCTCAAGAGGACAGGCAAATGCTGACTTTATTATCCAAGCAGCATTATCAAGTCTTGTTTCATCTGTATCCTAAGGTGACACAAAATCCAGAACAAAAGACAAGAAACCATATCTCAGTGGAATTAACTTTTATTGAAGAGGGAAAAAGGTTTATGTGTAGTTGTAGGTTCTTCCATCCGTACTTCCGAAACTCCAAAAAGGATTGGAAACAAAACTTGCTTAAACTTTACTGTAATATCAAAACATTGGTGGGTTTTATTGTTGCCCTTATAAATGAACAGCAAATTATATAACTAATTGCCATGTTTAATAAATATTTTCTCTCCTGTACCGATTACGGGGAAATATTCAACCCAGTACAATACCCCCCCCCAAAATCTTTAGTTTTGACTTCAAATGTTATCCACTGTGTAGCAATTCAGAAACTTTGTCTATAAAACACAGACTCAATTTCGAGTGTACAAGGTTCTATTTTTCCCAGTCAAATACCAAATTTTACTCTAGCTCAGTCTACACTCAAAGCAACTACCTGACAAATAAAGAACAACAAAACAACACAAAACAAATCCAAGTCCTCTGATTCATGACTATCTAAGTAAATTTGTCATTACAGAAAAGGTTCAAAGTCATTACTTGTTTATCAAAGTAATAGGTAAACATTTTAACAGAAACATTAACGAGTTACTTGGAAATGCAGGTCTCTATTAAAGTATCTGAGTGTGTATACTATATATGACATGCAAGCTTTAAAAATACCAATGCTCTCTTCTGATTAGTCAGGAGTCCAATTGTTTTAGAAACAAAATAGGAATGACTTCCAAAATGTATGAGCACTTTGGGGTCTCTATTTCATTTTCCTTAAGATGCTTTACTACACAAAAACTACAACAATTACAATATTTAAGAGTATTACAATAAGAAGAGATGGAAAACAGGAATACTTCAACTGAAATATGTATATTCTAAATGAACCAAAGATTTGTAAAAGAGCTGGATGGAGGACAAGGAAGGGAAGACGGGAGGGAAAGCAGTAGGGAAGCCAAGATGTGAACTTTGTATTTAAAAATCACGTCCTCAACTGTAACTCTTCTGATCATCAGTAGCGCCCTGCAAAAAAAAAAACCAAACAAAAGGCAACACCAGTTATTGCACACGAACTGAACCCACATCATCTCAGCTTCCTTGCTTTTACATTGAGAATTCCCATTGATCAATTAATAATAGTAACCAACAAGGTTTAAGCCAGCCAGATTGTATTTATGCACATGTATTTACTTACTTGGACTATAGGAACGGGACCTTGATCGTGATCGGTATCGGCTATAATAAGGCGATGGTGATCGTCTCCTTTAAAGGAAATTAAAAAGAAACTCAACAACATCCATTATGAAAGAAGCGTTATTCACATCACTTCTACAGAACACAACCGTTTCCTCAGCACTGAAATCATTCATGCAGGCCAAGTGTTTCAGCTTTATTTGGCTGTGGCTTAGTTATTTAACAAATGCTTTCATATTTCTCTATTTGATGTGTTTGAAACTGTAAGCTATTCCCAGACAAAGAATTTATTAAACTCTCACTAGCCCTGCGAACACATGAAGTGCTTCTCCAGATGCCTTCAATTCTTGTTGAACAACATTCCCTGAAACTAGATAACTTTCAAAACAGCAAGATGGTTATGAAATGTCAGGCATTAAAAGTCCCATCTACAAATAACCCCTTTTGAAACAGTACTGTGTATCAGCTGTCCCGGGTTCTATATACAGCATGGAAAAATGACTTTCCTTTCTATCTGCCCACTAGATTTACAGGACACATGCTCTACCTCCTTCAGGTAGCAAAATTAACCCCATGCCCAACTGTTCACTATACAACTGAATTAACATAAAAACTGGAGATTACTTTTTAATCCCACAAAACCTAACGCAAAGAGGCTCTAACACACAGCAAGCACATATACAGAATCTTGCAATGAATGGAGTGACAGTTTTGTCATCTAACTTTTCAGGTTTTCCAACAAATCCACTGTTCGTACAGAAATCAAATAAAGGCTGGGTACCTGTATCTGTAGTCATATTCCTCATATCTGTCATATCCTCTGTCATACCCCCTATCATAATACGAGTCACGGCGACGACCGGCTCCACCGCCACCACCTCCTCCACTACTATTCAGGAAAAACCAAAAAACACAAAATCATCACTTTATACATCTACTCTTCAGCTTGATTAAAATGATTAAAAACCTTTCTTAAATTGTTCTTGTAAATCAGACACTTAAGATTATGTCATGCCAAAACCACCTCAAAATGAAACACTGAAAGAGAAACACCTTTGAAAATAAAAAAGCCAAACAAAAATACCAAACAGAAACCCCATCAGGGATTTGAGCCTAATTTCTACAATAGCCAATTTCAGTAAGCTAAGGCCACATTAACTGACTGCGTTACATATGTGTTTTTTAAAAATAACTCCTTATTTTTTGTAAGTAGGGGCAATAAATTACAGTAGAATTTAACAGTATATCTGAACCACAGTAATGAATTCTTTACATTAATAACTTTGTGATAAGATACAACTGGCACAACTCTAAAATTTCAGAAAGTACCTATAATTCTGTTTCTTCAACCAGACTCCAAGCATTCAGTTTAAATCCATTTTAGTCCCACTACAGGAAATGAGTGAATCCTTACTGTGTTGGCCTGCCCATGTAGATGCCTGGGGTGGGTGTATGTGCTCTTTTGGTGATTGAGTAATCCACCCGAATCCTCCTGCCATCCAGCTCCATACCGTTTGCATGCTCCATTGCCTGCAGGAGACACAAGGAACAGGGGTGTGAAACCTGCAACCCACTGGTAACTGTGGAAGGCTGCGTACAGAACACATTATTTTCCATTAGAAGAGCAAGCCCTGCACGTGTTTTATTTAGACTGGTTACTAGTGCCCCACTGTGGCGACTGGCTCATCTCTGTCCCCTGGCCCGTGTGCCGTGCTACAGGACCACACTGGGGTGACGGACTAACGTGATACACAATCCCTTCTTAAGAGAGCACGGAGCTAACCACTAACAGAGTCACTTTCCCTAGACTTTGTCTTGTACCCATCAGAACGGTAAACTGAAAATCAAAACACCTTTTTTTCTGAAAACTGCATCTTTCCTCCCGCCGTCTCTGACCCAGAGGGGACGGGCGGATTCAAAAGCTGTGCAAAACAGTGGCTTCCTGTAGGGTGCATATGGCCGGATTACTGCTAGTCGGCTGCCATTTCATGCTCTCCCAGCCTCCTGCCATCTCCCTTACAAGGACCTACTCCAGCAGAGCTTAGTAAAATGGCGGGTTCAGCCTACATGGATACCTAATTACAACCTTCCTCCCCACTCACTCTGACAATAGCAGCTCGCTAAAGCGATACGCAGAAGGGGCTGCGCTTGCGAAGCCTGTGCCTTCAGAGCCGCCCGCAGCCCCTGCACACACTCACTGGGTGTTCTAGCCCCTGCTTCTACTCTTTGAGAATCAATACAATGGCCTTTCACAAACTCAAAATCCTGAAAATAGTTTTTCAAAGGAGTGCAGCGTACTTTTGCAAATTATATTCATGCAACAATAACTTTACAAAAAACCCTAGACCAAGCCCAGAGCCGTAAGAATTTAACAAAGAGCTAATGCTGGACTTAAAAAATATTAAAATTTGCAATTTTTTTTTTAATCCTTGTATGAGCTGCTCTGGGATCTCTGAAATACCAGCACGCACCTCCTCATGTCACTAAGCACAGCACTCTGCCCCATATACATTATGCGTATTTTCCATGTGTGGAGTGTTATAACCTTGAGTTAAGGAACACAAGAACTTTGCTATTACTGAACTGTGAGGAACCCCACACAACCTCAAAATGAAAGGGAGCCTCTTTAAGCAGAGCTTTTCTTTTTTTTTTGATTAAATAATGAAACAGCTAGTTGCAAATTTAACTTTTTGCTGCTAACAAGGACTTACTGAATTAACACACAAGTCACAGAGGAAACAAAAACCTGACACCCACATGATTTGACTGTGATGCCCCCAAACTAGAAGTGACTGAATTATCACTAACCTATTTAACAACACTTAGTTTGGTGTTAGTAGCGCTGTTTATATCTGTACTATATCGCCACCTAGTGAGTTCTGTTCCCGTACAAAAATAAACCACTACATTTAGCCAACTGCAAGGCAGAGCCAAAGAGGATTTCAAGTCTTTCAGCATACACTGAAGTATGTTTCACAAATAGAACAGGAACATTAACTTCAGTTTTGCAGCCTTGAGACATTTTTAAGTCCTGTTTCACGAGGATGATCTAAATTAAACTAAATTTGTGCACAGATCCTAGGAATCTATGTGCACATAAACCTAAAAATGAACGCTGCAAATAGCTGGTTGAAAAATTAGCTTCATGATGAAAAGAAACTCTCTGGAAATGCAGCAATATGCAAGTTATCTTGAAAGATAAGGACATTTCTGCTTCATGGCATTTTTGTATCTCAACAGCAACTTGCAGAGTAATAAGCTTAACGAACAAGCAGCCACCTCAAATCCAGAACACCTGGCACACATCATTTAGCTAAAAAGAATAAACACCTCTTTAAGAGGAAGAGTACTTTGACAAAAGGATGATATAGAGAAGAGCAACATAACAGTAAGAGAGATGAAGAGCTGGTTTTGAGACTTGTTTGTTTTGAAAGTACCAAGCATGTGCAGCATTTCAGTGGATAAAGATCAGTTCACAGTTACCAGTTTGCATGAAACCCAGACATCCTGGTCAAAAAATCTAATTATCTACTCAGTATTGAAACTTTTCTTAGCTTTCAACAACAGTCAGCAACAGCTGCCAACTAAAAAAAATAAATAAAAATAATCAAAGTACTTATTAAATACACAGACATAACAAAGCCTTTTACAGTTTTGACTGTATTCCCCCAAAGGCAGAAAAGCCAAAAGCCGAGAAAAGACATTATGAATCCAACAATAACTGATACGCATCACGTTGAGTAACTCAAAATTCCTCCCAAAGATGCTTTCAAATTCTCTGCATGATTCATAAACCCCACACCACAAGTTTCTGAAACAAAGTACTGACATTGTTGGATAAAGACTGCCGCAATAGGACCAAAAGCCCTATTTGAAAACCTTGTTTCAGCCAAGTGATACAACAGTAGTTATTTTGTACAAAGGCTGTAAAACCATTTGCGCTTCTAATTACTGAAAATTTGCGATTTCTTTTAAAGTTAGAACAATTTGTAACCAAATTTTGGAGTTAAAATTTTATTAGATTACCATGTAATAGGCAAAGCAAATTTCGGTTTGCTTTTCTTAAGGTTTTGGGTATGCATAAATGCTGTGTTGAGAACATCTAAATGTCAAAGGGAAAAAAATTGCACACTAACAGCGCAGAAGACATTCTCAAATACTGTTTAAGAGATAGAAGTATTTTCCAGACCATCACATGAAACATTTTAAAGAGAAAAATCAAAAGTTCAAAGGGGTTTCAGACACACAATACCCTCTCAGGAGCCTTCAACTGTCAACAGTCCACTTTTATTTCAACCTGGATTTTCTTCCAAATATCTAAAAGTTGTTAGAAGACTTGCACAGCTTCTGCAAGGTGACTGTAAGTCAGCAAACATGATTTCTTTAAACATGTACTGCTAGGTTTGGTTGCAAAGTCTAAGGAAAAAATGACTTTGTAGGCCAGAATACACAGCGATATATGTTTGCAGTCAAAAACCAAGAGAATAGGATTGGGAATGGCAGAGGTAATAATTCAGCCTTAGAGTACAGTTTTAAACTTTCAGTAGGCTATCTATGACAACAAAACTCCTTCAAATGATAATGCGCAAAGTGCTAGTTTGACAAAATGAGTAGTTCCCAAACTATAGGATCCCACTCTTCAGTGGCTCTAATGGTTAGAAAGAAAGCATTAAATTTAACAGATGTGTATTTCATTTTATGTTTATCACATGCGGTGCTTTCTACATGAATCAGCAATTAGGTATCACAAAGCAAGTTTGGAAACACAGAACTTCACATATATGCACAAATTTACACAGGTCTTAAGCAATCAAGAGTTCACTGAAAAAAATGAAATAATCTTTCAGCCTGGATTACACCATAAAGAGCAGCTTGGACAGAGAAAGAATGTGCAAAATTTCTGCAACCTGCACTGTGATCACTGGGGGAAAGAGTGTGGGGACGAACAGGGGAGACTTGGCAGAGCTGATGTCACAGTCACTTGACATGTCTGCTATGGAGTTCAAGATACCATTAGTATCGTACAAGAGATCATAGTCTCCATTTCAACTGAGTAACCTCTTTGAGTTACTTCAGTAATGTGGCATCACCACAAAGTTAGTGATGCACAGACCGAATACACCCAAACAGTTAAGCACAAGCAATTTATGCTGGGACTATTCTGAAAATGTATTTTAATGATTTAAAAGATATACTGCCTTATTCCATTTGCTGATTTTGAAGGGGGTTCTTACTTGTTTTCTACTTTAAGTCCTTTCCATATTGAATTTAATGCTACCCATGAAAACATCATCTCCACTGTATCACAGGTGAAGCACGGGACACACGGACATAACAGATTAGCCTTTCTCTACCCAGTATACTGGTACCTCCAGTTCAGGTGTGGATTTAATGAGGATATCTGTAAGGATCCTATGGAAAAAAAGAACCAAGCTGATGGGATGAAAAAACAAACTATGAAACCCATGTTCTTTTTTTTCCCCCCACACTTACTGTGGTCTCCCATGCTGATTTCAAGTGTCTGTGTCACTTTTGAACAGAGTCAATTCATACTCTCTACTTAAAGGTTTTGGGGTTTTTAAAGTATTATGAGAATACTGACAATGATAATGCCTTAAAATAAAATTTTCTGAGCTTAAACATCTATTGAGTGAATGTATTCTCTTTAAAGTGTACTTTAAAGGGTTGCAGAGTCAAGAAAAAGAGGGTTTTAGAGAACAAGAATGAGTAACTGGATATGTTTCTGCAAGCATTAGCGATTTCATGGTATTTCAGAGTCTCCACAAGTCTGCAACTTGTAATTCCAAACATTTGAGACATTCTTGTGTTTTTTTCTGGTATATTAAGGTCCCTTTTGATACCACAAACAGTACTTAAAGCATTTCTTCAACAAGCTATGGCAGAAGTTTTGGTCAATAATGGTGCTTCTAAGATGGTCTGCTTGCACCACAGATTAAATGTCTTACAAATTAAAATGATAAACCCTATTATTCTAGTCTTTGGTAACTGCATTATGTTAATAGTTCAGTTTGTCTAGATAAAGTTTGTACTGTTTGCTAATGAACACTACTTCAGAAAATGGTTCTGAAAGATGGTCAGAACTGTAAAGAGCATGTAACTAGCATCAGAAATCAGAAAATACCATGCTGCCAACAGCTGCTGTAGCTAATGGCTGTCTGATGAGTTCTTGCTACAGATACATAGTACATTCACAGTATTCTCAAAAAACAACACTTCATTTTATGAGTAACTAAAAAGCTGGATAGTGGGGTATTAAATTTTTAGTAACTGTAGTAAGAATCACCTCCCTAGAAGAGCCAGCACTTTTAATTCATCATTCTCTCAACTTGTTAACCCAAGATAATAATTTCCCCCCCCCAACCTCCCCCCACCTTCTCCTAGTACATGAAAGTCTGTGTTCCTCTAAACACAGAAAGAAAATCCTAATGTGATGATCAGGTGAATATCCTCTATAATTTGGTATAAATATTGCAAAATGACAATATTACAACACTGGCTCAGTGCCAGCATTGACAATACTTTGCAAGAAAGAATGCCAGTCTTGAGAAACAGGTCTTGAACAGATGGTTACAGATCTTGACCTTTGCATAATGTTGCACATGTGGTTCTAAAGACTTAGCAGAAGGGTGGCCAACATCAGAGAAGACACTGCAACACACAAGACAAAAAAGCAATACCAACTATTACTTAGAAAACGTTTAGGTTTTTTGAGGGTTTGCTTTAAAGTAAAACAATGTAACTTTACAAAAAACAAAAAGCACTACACCCGTAAGAAAGAATACCCTTTCTTCTAGAAAAGCGTAGGTAACAACATACGCTTTTTAAATAGGTTTTGAACTAGCACCTAAGAATGAACATTACCACAGCAAACCCTCTGGTTTCCTGGAAAGTCATCTATCAATCCTCAACATTTATTGTCTACTATCATGCTCTGAACTAAAGACAGTATCTGTGAGCATCTTCAGTATGGGTCAGAACACAAACAACCCAGTTAAGTACCATCTTGCAAAAACCTGACTGCTGCAATAAGACATGTGATGGAAAAGAAACCTTCAGTCAGACCATAAGAGTTTCATCTCAATAGCAGAGTTTCAGAGTACAAGAGATCTCCTTTACAATGGATACATGCATCCTATGTTTCTTTCCCAGTCCTGTTAAGGTGGAATCGCTGAGGCTACTGTGATGCTGACAGCGGCTCAACCTAGTAGCTCTCAAAAAGTAATAAATCTCTGCTCCTTTTTATAACTAAGATGATCATAAACACTTAACGACAAGGTTGCTAATCAATCTGAAGTTCTGAAAGTCTAAACCAGCTTGAGTCAAAATAAACTTTACTACTGCCCCTTTGTTACCTTTAGGATACAGCAAAGTATCATCTTTAAGAAAGAAATGCTATTTTACATGGTCCTGAGGGACCTCAGCTGTGAGAGAAACCACTCAGTACTGATACTGACCAATCTTAAACCAAGTTATTAAAGTTAAAACTTAACTACTCAGAACTCATTTGGTATTGAATTTCCATATTGAGTGTTTGAGACCATGTCCACTTAGAGGTGTCCCCATCTTATCTCTCCTGGAAGGACAATAGTAGAGATGATGGGAAATCCCTATTCTCTGTAGAGTTCTACATATATATAATTAATCTATGACTGCTTTAGACAGACTGAAATGCACTTCTAACATCTTGAGTTTCATATTCTCTTTGTTCAGATGCTCAGGGTGTTGGAGGTTTGGGTTTTTTTTAGGGTTTTTTTAAGGGAAAAGGTATTTACTCAGAACAATGGTAATTCAAGTATCATTGCTTTTATGCATACTCTTCAGATTTGATCTACCTTTCACACAGATAACTACTTCACGTCCTTCATGTGTTCTCCTGCAGGACTTGTTCATGCCTGTAGCTATCATTCCCTTTTTATACACTAGCTGCCATTCAATGCCATTGTTAAATCCATCCTCAAGGTCCACGGAATAAGTCAAACAAGTTTTTCTCCCATCTCTTTTGCTAAAATACTTCAGTTACGTATATTCCAAATGTCGGGAAGTCTTACATCCTTTCCCCCTTCTTCATGCACTTGCCATTGGAGAGAGAAAAAAAGGGTTTAATCACATTCTCAATAATTTCAGTTCCTGTTTAAGATCTGTATTTCTGACTGCGAGTAATATCCCTTTTTTTGCTCTGCATTCCAGTTTTGCTTTATCTGCCAAAACAGCTTTATACTAAACAAATTACTTCATGCTATTTACATGGAACATTTTAAGAAATGCATGGTGTCATGCATGACTATTGCCCATGGCAACAAGGAAAAAAATATTACCCCTGAAGACATATGAACTTGTAAAACAGACAAGACTGGCACACAGATGTGACAAGAAATACTGTGCAAGTATTTTGTACATTAAATGTTCTATGAAATAGTTTCAAAATCCCACTGAACTCAGAGAGCAAAGAAATACAAGACTAAAAGTTAGAAGACAGCAGGCTACAAAAGATGGAATATACAGCCATCCATCCTATTAACTCCCCTCTCTACCTGTGCAAGTGATGGTGGGGAAAATACAGAAGCGACACAAAAGGAAGTTTTGTGTCCTTTTACTTACCCCAACCACCTGCAACAACCACATGTATACTCATCTACAAACCCCACTCTTTCCCATAAACTGACTCTCTGTGGATCACACCATAAATCAAAGATGAGAACTGAATCTAGTTCAACCAACTCATCCACAAAACTTTTTTCATTAAAATCTCATCAACTACCATCAGTTTTCATTTTTCAGCTACTGACAGTAGGCTCCACAGCTGTCACCCTCCCTCCCCTCAGTGCTAAGTGAGAAATCACATCCAAACATTACAAATACACTTAACAAATGTAAACAGAATCACAGCAAATCTGAAACATGTGCCCAGGAATACTAATTCATGAACAAGATGCTTGAAGTCTGTGACTCAGTTTGCCTGAAATAAAGAGATAACCCCACACTAAAGGCCTAAAAAAAAAAGCTCAACTTTTGAAAAAAGAATTTTTTCAGAAAATTACTTCAGTTTTCATAGCAATTTCATCTACAGATTTCAGTAAACGTAGTAAAGCTCACAGTATCCTTTCTCTCACAGAAAAAGTACTGCTTACTGTGATGAACAGTATAATAATACAATATATAATACGATATATAATACAAGCTGCTGTTTGTATCTTTTGATTTTTTCCTTACACATCAAATATACTAACAACAACTCAGTACAACTGTAAATAGCTATCCATATAACCAGCAGACACTGACCAAGGCACAAATCGAGACAAACCACATTATTTTTTGAATGCATGATTATGTGCTTTTAAAGAAGAAAATGTAAAGCAAAGAGAACCTTCGGAACTTCGGTAGATAGAGAAAACTACTCTGAAAAATTAACTTTCAAAATATTTCAAACATACTAGGAGGCTTCTATGTCTGAAGACTTACTTTCATTCTGAAGTAACAGACTAAAATCAATGCACAATGCGCATTAGTGATTCAATGCAGCTCATGCTCAAAATTTACCCAAGCATCAGAACAATGAAATAAAATGCTAACATGTTTAAAAGCACTATGTTGCTTGAATAAAGTATTTTACACTAATCTCACTGTGAAAACCTGCTAGTGAAATATGCAATAAAAAACATGGACTTGTTTTTCACATAGATAGTGATGAAGACAGTGCACAAAGAGTACACCTGTTACAAGTCGCAAAGCATGAATTTACCTCTTTAGAATCATCAATTCTCTCAAAATAGACAAAAGCAAATCCTCTTGATCGCCCAGTCCGTTGATCATAAACCACATTGACACCAGTCAGAGGTCCGTAACGGGAGAAGACTTCACGCAAATCTCTCTCAGTGGTATACAAACTGAGACCAAATACTCCAAGGCAGGTATTAGGATCTGGATTAGCCTGGTAAAACAAATGTTCAACTCCAATTAAGTTTATGCAAAACAAGTTAAACAATCGCGTATCAAAATTTCTCAATTATTAACAATTTTTAATCTGAAGAAAACTACACATGGTTTATTACAAAACTTAACTTGAGCTGTTATCATTTCAATATTCCAATTTTCAAAAAGAACCTGTTTTCATGGCATTGTAGAAAAAAAAGAGGAAGTTGTGTTGGTAAAAAAAGTCAGCTGATAAAAATTAAGCATACTTATTACAGAAAAGCTACAGAATTAACAGCAACCTATTTTATTAGTTCTTCACACTTTAGTGACCAACAAACTACATAGATGACATTAACATGTGCTAGGAACAGGTCAGCCTGCCTCAACTCCCACTATCAGCCCTTCTGCACCATCACCGTTAGTACTGTGTACACTGCCTCCAGTCACACACACTAAATGCATTTAGGCTCTTCAGCACCAGCAGTTGAACTATAATTTCGCCTCTACCAAAGCTTCCTCCCCCTTCAACATTTCATATCCAACTATACTGAAAGTCAATATTCACATTCAAAAATTTCGCTCTTTCCACTTGTGAGCTGGATGAAAGCCACCTGCTTCTTTCATCTAGAGAGTAATACATGTTGAAGGCCAGATGTGTGAAATTCATCAAGACTCCTGATTCTTTAACACGATGTGGGGTATGCATCTACTTCATACATGCCACTTCAACTAAAGGAAGTAGAATATGAATTTTTCTGCCAACTGCTTGACATCCAAGTGGAGACCAGTGACATTCCTTAGTGGTCAGTGCTGGGCCTGGTGCTGTTCAACTTCATTGTCAGTGACCTGACAGTAAGGAAGAGTGTACTTTCAGCAAGTTTACTGTTGGCACCAATCTGTGTGGTGCAATCAATACACTGGAGGGAATACAATCAATACACTGCCATACAGAGGGACCTTAACAGGCTCAAGAGGTGGGCCAATGCCAACCTCATCAAGGTCCGCAAGACCAAGTACAAGGCCTTGACCTGGGTTGGGGGGGCAAACCCAGGCACAAATACAGGCTGGGCAGAGACTGGATTGAGAGCAGCCCTCAGGAGAAATACTTGGGGGTAACTGGCTGATGAGAAGCTCAACATGACCCAGCAGTGTGTGCTTGCACCCAGAAAGCCAACTGTAACCTGGGCTGCATCAGAAGTGTGACCACCAGATCGAGGGAGGTGATTCTCCCCTTCTACTCTGCTGGAGTTCAGAGGGGGCCACAAAGATGATCAGAAGGCTGAAGCACCTCTCTTATGGAGACAGGCTGAGGAAGCTGTGCTTGCTCAGCCTAGAGAAGGCTCCAGGGAGACCTTACAGCAGATTCCAGTGCTTAAAGGGGGCCTACAAGAAAGCTGGTGAGGGACTTCTTACAAGAGCAGGTAGTGGCAGGACATGGGGAAATGGCTTCAAGCTGACAAAGGGGAGATTTAGATTAGATATTAAGAAGTAGCTGTTCACTGTGAGGGCAGTGAGGCGCTGGCATAGGCTGCACAGAGAAGCTAGGGCTGTTCCATTCCCGGCAGTGTTCAAGGCCAGGATGGACATGGTTTGGATCAACCTGGTTTACTGGCAGGTGTCCCTGCCTGTTGCAGAGGGCTGGAACTGGATGACATTTAAGGTCGTTTCCAATACAAACCGTTCTGCAATTCTCCAACATTGTACAATTTCTCTATTAGGTTTAAGGTTTCTCTACGTGCTACACAGAGTTCATCTAATTCCAACTCCACTGTAAAAATTATTTTGACATTAATCAGTATTTTTTCAGTTAAATTTCTGGCACTTGTTATTCTAGATTCAGCCATTTAAAACAGCAGCAAAAGTCACAGGGATTTGGTGTTTCTGTTAATATAATAACTAGAAGTTGACAAAGCCAAAATGTGTTTCAATTTCAGATTTTCAAAGCCCCTGATGCACAGTGATTTATGCCTCAGAGCTTATGGTTCAGCGTGATTCAAAGAACAAACATATTTAGATTTTCTGTCACATTCTTTTCAGTGCTTTAGTTCAGAAATCCATTGTGAAAATAAGATGCCCAAATTATTCATATACTTGAAGTTTCTTTCTTTCTTTCCCTTTGCCAAAGTTCAAACTTTAAGGCACGAATCTTTAACAATTCCTTATAATAGCTGAATAGCAGAACACAACCTAGTAGTTTGTCATCTGAAAGTTTTAATTAGAGAGGTTTAGGCTTCTTTAATAATACACAGTTCAATCTACCTGATAATTCAGTGGCACTAATAGTCTTTTTATTACTCAAACTCTTGTGATTCTAATGAAATCCTTCAGTCTTTTAAATCAGTTTGGACATGTCCCTCCACACAGTATATACCAGTACTGTCCTTTCTAAACTTCACACACACACTTAAATCCAACTACATTTTCAAGGCAAGATAAGTACTGAGAAACTGTCTCCATACCCTAAGCAGCAAGTGACAGTTACATCACCACTGGAAGCACTAAACTGACTGCAGCTTTTGTATTAGGGTTTTTTGTACTGCCTCCCATCAACACAGTATGCAAGTCCTCTCTACAAGATCAGAAGTGGCAAAATTGCTAGCAATTTTCCTGGTGTCTTTAGGACCTTGTTATTTAGGGGACTCGAATATGGTTGACATCAGTTTCGACACTACTAGAACTACTCTTTAGAATTAATGTGAAACTCATTGTGAAAACAAAACTGTTTCACGGTCACTTCCAAGCAAAAAAGCTTCTTTGCAGAGCAATATATTCTAATATTTCCTAAAGTAGTAAAGTGGATTTGTTCATCTCTTACCAGGAAATCTGCTAACCCTTTTGAAGTTCAGTTATTCCTGCCAATTTTCAAGACATTAGAGTCATATTTACTACACCATGACTACACACTGGCAACAATCCACAAGATGTGTAACTATGAACATTGCTTCCCAACAGCTTAAGCCACTGTACATTAGCACTGCTTTAGTCTTGCCCTTTTCATACACTCTGGTCTTCTCCTTCACACTGGTATTATCTGGTCCTTTTGAGCTGCTTTACCAAGGTGAGCCCACCAAAAAAACTTTATTTCACAGGATTAAGTAACAAACTAAACCAGATTAAACCTAAAAGGACCAGGAAGTACCACAGCCCTCACGAAGAAATAGGCAGACCTGTGTTTAACAGCTCTCACTCAGATCAGTCTCAAGTGATGTGGAACCAGGAGCTAAGGCACTGAAATCAATTACAAAGGCCATTGGGAGAAAACCCAGAATGACCCAAGATGTTAGATCTTGGTTGGTGCACTTATACTTCCTCCTGTCCATACAGAGATACTTCTCATTTACATTCTGAGACTTACTGATCCTTTTATTAACTGTAAATTTTCCTATTACATGTTAACTAAAAATACATGGGTTATGTTGTCAAGTTAAAACCAGTTTAATTACTTGCAGGTATAAAATCGTAAGCAGCCTTCAACACAATATACTGTTTATTATTAAGCAAATGAACACTTGAGAATTTTCTTCTTTGGCTTCTTTAGTCAATCTTATCTATAACTGTCCAGTTGCAAGCATGCACAGAAAAGGTTTTGGTTTTGTCTAACTTGCAGGTGACCTGGACTACACTGATGCAATCAGCAACTGGGTTTTGATACTCAGCCTTGATGAACATGACATACTCTGCTGCCAGTGTGCCTTCTCCTGTTGGACATTGGAGAGTGACTACGGCTCCTTCGGCGACGGTATTCTGGCGTGTACGACCTGCTTCGAGAACGTCTCCTATGGGAATGAGAATGGGAATGCGATCTGGAACGAGTGTAACGTCTGTGCGAGTGTCTTCTGGACCTGGATCTTCAACAGAAAAAAAAACTTTTAGTTAGGCATATACGGATGATGTATTGAATTGTAAGCCTTACATTTCCTGAAGAAAAATCTATTTAAGATACAATAAAAATAGCTAAGTTTCTCCTACTTCGGACATCTGAAGATAGTGTGGATCTCGAATAACCTGCTTGGGTAGCATCATTTTTAACTTCGTGAGAGTGCTTCTGGCATACAATGAGGATTACTTTCATGACAGTTTTCAAGAAGTTCAAAGTTTAAATTTTTATCAGCTTAGCTGCACATGCAGCTAACACTTGCACAATGATAGAGAAACCAGATATGCCACACTGTAAACGGCTGTCTTGGCTGTAAAAAATTGAAAGATAGAGCAGCACAAGCAGTATCTACAAATGAACTTCACCTAGACTTCAAAAGTATTAAAGACAAAAAAACCCCACCCCTGCTTAACTCCTGAAGCATTCCTTTGCAGATATCCAATCAATGATTAGCTCAGTTTTGTTACAGAATCACAGAGTACCAGGCTGGAAGGGACCTCAGCGATCATTTAGTCCAATCTTTCCAGACAACGCG
>JAOEHY010004639.1:5441-29485 GCA_025447955.1 Psilopsiagon aurifrons | reverse complement strand
CTGGCGGTGTTCAAGGCCGGGTTGGACAGAGCCGTGGGTGCCATGGTTTAGTGGGAGGTGTCCCTGCCCATGGCAGGAGGTTGGAATTGGATGAGCTTAAGGTCCTTTCCAACCCAAACCATTCTCTGACTGTATGAATTCTACACAGGAAACAGGGAAAGAAAGATGCACTCTGCTATACACACCTCAAATGTATTCTTTGTCACCCCTGCCAGCCCATAATACATCATTCCTCCTGCTCTGGAGCTGACACAGATCTCACCAATCTCATCTGTCTTGCAGAGCTGAGGTGGTCCATCAGGTTTCACGATGCACATCATTCCTAGGATGAATCACAGAAGGTTTTTAGGCCCCAAGCTCTGCCCCATGCAGGACCTGACACGTTAAACAGTGCCACCACTGCAGCCCAACCTCCCTGAATGTGGGACTTCAGAACCATTGCAGCCCATCCACAGTAACAGGAGATTCCTGCCCGTTTTTACCTCCTGGCATCACGTGGCCAACGTCCTGGACTGTGAGAGCAGAGTTTTTGTCCTCAGTGTTGACCCGAATCACACCAAAACTCAGCCCGTTCATGGACAGGATGGCCCTGCCAGGCAGAGGGGCCCCGGGGACGCCAGGCCTTTGAGGGACACAAAATCAATGCACTCAGTCAGCACAGAGGCTGCTGTTAGGCTCAGATGAAGCCATCACAGCAACACAAACGTGCATAGTTCAGTGTCTCTGAACTACTCATAATGAATTTAAACCTGGGAGATGGCAGTGGAGGAAGAGCCACATTAACCAATACATAAGGAACCCCATTCTTGGGCAACTACAGTTCTTCTTCCAGCTCTTCAGCTGACCCCATGTGAAACATCAGCTCCCAGGCCAGATGACTACAGGGCTCTTTATCACAGAAGGCAGCAATGGACAGAACCAGGCTGTGAAAATGACTGTCCAAAGCGCCATCAAATTGAATCTCAGATCTCAGCTTCATCAGTGGAGAGCAGGAAAATGCATGCACGCTCCTTACAGGCGTTGCTGAGCTGTCACACAGCTCAGAGGGGAGAAAAAGCACTTGTACCTTACAAGATACTGCTTGACATCTCAGCTACTGCAATACCTCAGCACAAACAGTGGCAGTGGATCTTAGCACATGCTGAAGTCAACTGTGAATGAACTTCAGCCTGCAATGCTGCGTGCCCATTACCTCCGTATCGCAATGGTCATCGCCTCTGGAGATGTGGCACACGGGCAAATTGCCTCTGGTTTAAGCCCATGGCTCTGAAACAAGCTCAGGAAGGCATCACAGGAGGAAACAGACCCTGGGAAGACAGAAAATACGCTGCTATGACTTCATATGGTTTGAGTTGATGCCCACCTACAAGAAGGAGGATGTGGGGAGCTAGAGGCCTGTCAGCTCGACCTCGGTGCAGGGGAAGGTTATGGAGCACATCATGTTGAGTGCCATCACTGGGCACATACAGGACAACCACAGGATCAGGCCCAGTCAGAAGGGGTTTAGGAAAGGCAGGTCCTGCTTGACTGATCTGATCTGATCTCCTTCTAGGACAAGGTGACCTACTTGGTGGATGAGGGGAAGGCTACCCAGCCTTCAGGAAAGCCTTTAACACCATTACCCATGGCAGTCTGCTGCGAAACCGGGCTGCTCCCGGCTTGGATGGGGACACCGTTTGGTTACAGGAGTTAAGCTTGAGCCTGCGAGACAACGAGCTGAGAAATTCCTCCTGGGAAGAGCAGGATGCGGCTACTCACAAGGATTTGCACCATCGGTTACAATCAGCATGCGCAGAGAACTCAAACTGACGTCTCTTTGGTCTCGATGGGCCATCATGGCCCAGTGCAAGTCACGACACTTGACTAAAGCAACTTTTGCTGCAAATCAAGACAGAAACCCCCATGTAAGGACAAATAAAAGCTTTCCATGAGTCACTGTCATATGAATACGCACTCCAACACTCCCAAATGAGAACACACTCGCTAAAGCAAGCAAACTGAGCCTGCAGTAACAGCAAGCCCCAACCTACAACAGCATCTGCTGTGGCCCACAGGCCATTTGCCCACCACCTGAGCCGGGGTCTGTCACTATCACAGCCCCTCCTCCAAAGTGCATAAATCACTATCACCATCTGAATGCGATGAAGCCTGGGCAACAACAGATCTCGCTGTGCTCAACTACGTCCTTGGTCTTACAAAAGGCACTGGCTTCAAGTACACAGGTTACGAGGTCCCCATCAAGTTTGTTGATGTTCACATGGCATTAGGACCTTGTGTGTGTTTAGAAAGGAATTAAGAGTTTTGGTCCTTGAGATTTGCCACGGAAGAAGAAGACAACGGAATGTAAAGCACGTGAGATGTTACTGCTCCTTGCCCATTTATCCCGAGAGCTTCCAGCTGAAGCTGTGTTAACACACTTGGTTACCTTTGTGAGCATGAACTCTCTGCACCCAGGAGAGCGGGCAGGTTTTCATCACAGAGTAGGGCACACTGATAGTGTGCAGCTTGTTCATTACATTCTGAAAAGCAGAAGGAGACATTCTTAGGAAGGGGCTCATAAACCCTGTTCTCGAGCAGGAACAGGGGTCCTCCTTCAGTCCACATCAACCCCTACCCCACCATCAGCTGCTAGGACTGAGGATGCTCCTACTCTTCCTCCAGAGAACTGCAGCTCTAAATGGTTGACTCAATAGGTAAAGGGTCCTCAACCATCTCCTCAGATGCTGCAATCATAAAGAGCTACGAAATGCTTCAGAAGGTGCTTCCAGGCTCAACTCACCGTGAGAATGCCGTGCCACAAGCCTGCATCCTTCTTGAAATCCAGAACATTCACTATGGTTTCACCTGAAAAGGGAAAGTTGAGGCTTTGAAGTGAAATGTGCCACGTGAGCATTGGATTTATGCTGGAACCCGAAGCTGCCATTCGAACCTGTCAAGAGCCGGGTTTGTCTCATTATACGTTTTCCTAGTCAGAGCTCCTTCTTATGCAAAGGAACACAAGTGAGCATCAATTCAAGAGGACCCATCCCAGAACGCTGCAAGAAAATCAAACCCCAGCATGTACTGTCCATTAGCAGAATGGAGAGGATCTTAACCTCAATATGCATGAGCAAGGGGCACAGACTGAAGAGCATCATTCAAGCACTGACGCCCAGAAGCGATGGAAACCGAAGTGCTGGCTTCCAAAAGACAAACTCTGCTTTTAATACAATGACACAGCTCTGAAGTTTCACTCATGGATCTATAAATCAACTTCATTATGAGGCAGACCCGACTAAACCCCTATCCTGCAGCAGAACCCTCTGTAATCCCACCAGCAATCTCCAAGCTCCACTTCTGGTTCAGCCAAAGTGCCACACACAAGAATGCACAAGAGGTGCTTTGGTATTTACACACACTCTCAAGAACAAAAGGTTGGAGAGACCCTTCAATGGGTGTGCAGTGCAGCGAGAGGGAACTCGAGGAAGAATGCTCCACTTTTGAGTCATTGTGCTCCCCTTTCCCTGCACCACAAGGGACTTGTTCACTTTCGAGATGTGATGCAAATCCCACTTTTTATTCCTTTTCACTGGGGCAGTTTGGATAAAAAGGGAAGGAGATTATATTATTATTATCTTATTATAATTGTATTATTATACTGAGGGAGAAATCATCTGCACTTGTGTCTTTTACAACCTCCCTTTATGAAAGCAGATACCGTTGTGCATTGGTTACTCAGAATCAGCTGTTAAAACACAGAGACAAACACTTAACGTTG
Source organism: Psilopsiagon aurifrons (assembly GCA_025447955.1). NCBI lineage: Eukaryota > Metazoa > Chordata > Aves > Psittaciformes > Psittacidae > Psilopsiagon > Psilopsiagon aurifrons. The sequence continues at coordinate 25,728 of JAOEHY010004639.1, read as the reverse complement.
CTGAACCTTCATTCCTTTGAGGTTCCTGTGGCATCACCCACCTTCAGAGTAGTTGCAGGCCTGCGACAGGGCTTGACAGTGAGACAGCATGGCAACGCGGGACACTGTAACGCCCATAACACTGCCCTCTTTGCTTGTCTTGTACTGCAGAGGAGACAAAAGCAGCCGCATTTGTCATTTCAGAATAGCCACATTCTGTTACTCCTCAAATCACTGCAGCTCCTCAAAGGGGCCTCATTGAGGTGTGCGAACGAAAGCAAGCTCTGATAGGAAGAACAGGAAACTCAAGTTGCTGTTGGCTTAAGCAGCTGCAGAGATCTGGGTTAGGAAGTGCTCAGAGAGCTCAGCTGTCTCCATCAGAGCTTTCTGGAGCCAGATCGGTGCTCTCCAGCTCACTCTGAGCAGTGCTCAAGGCCACAGAGGTATTCAAACCTCAAATAAGCTTTATAGTGCTCAGTGAGAGGCTTGGTTCAGCGGCTCGAAACAGGAGTTAAAGGCAGTGAGGTGAAAGGATTCTCTCCCTGGTGATGAGAGCATTAAATCCAGCTCATGGGAACTACTTCCTATTCCCCATTCAATCCTTACCTCAATGTATGCTGGCTCAGCTCCTGCAGCCGAGATGTTGGGCTGCCAGTCCTTAGGAGATTTGGAGAGATACTTGGAATCTGTCACAACCCATTTGAGCCTGGGCCAACCTAGGAGCCAAACCCAAGCGGTACATTAATACCAGTGTATCTACTGAGGGATTTCCAGGCTGCAAAACACTGAGCCCCCATCGTTTGTGCAAGTTCAGTTACCCAAGCAAAATACCAAGGCAGAAGGTTCATTTCGTCTCTCATCAGGGAGCTCAGTGGGCAGCAAGGTACTTCCTCTGCTGAGGAAAGATCCCTGCTGTATTCCTAAACACAGCTTGTTGCATTGGTCAGAAACGGGCTTCTGAACCTGCCAAGGGCTGCGGAAGGGATCTGAGGACAGCTCTGCCTCGCAAAGGTGGATTCATTGTGATTGCCAGAGCAAAGCAATTCCGTCAGACACGGAATTGTATCTGTATCATTCCACATGCACAAACCCCACAATGGTTACGTGATGCTATCAGGAAAGCTGCTCCCTTTGCCTCCCAGGAATGCATTCAAGACCTCCCACAACTACGTTCAGACAGCTCAGCTACAGCGAAAGCACAACCTGAAGCAAGGACACAACTGATCTGACCTTTAAACTGCACAATTTCTCCATTCTGGGTTTTTGGAAGCCCTTTCAGACAAACTTCAGTGGTGAGGGCCAAGGCAATACCACAGCTTCCCAGCAGGAAACCGATCTGCTGACCACCAGCATCCTGAGGGAAGAGAGGGAAGAAGTCATTCCTGTTTCAAGATGACCAAAGTCAACTTTCCCCTCACCGAAACCCAAGGTTTGGTACTGCCCTGGTCACTGGATGGAACATTCTGGATCGCGTGAGGAGCTAAAAGAAGAACCAACCCACGTCCACAAAACCTCCTTCCTTTGGTTTGCCCTTCTCTGCCTACGTCCAATGTCTGGCAATGGTTTGGAACTGAAATGATGACCGCTGTGTGGCAGGGATGAATACAACTGCTTCTGAGCTTAGGTAAGAGCCCATTTGGGAACACGATAAACATCCAGCACAAAGGCCTGCTGGGTGAAAACACAGACATACCCACAAGCGGCAAAAGCCCATAGGCAAACACTAAACCAGCACTAAAGAGCTCCTGCATCTCCCGCACACCAAATGTGCTCTCCTGAACTCATTTTATTCAGCATTGGGATGATTATGTCACTGGGAACAGACTGCAGAGAGGTTCGGTGTTTCTCACATGGAGCTCTTTACACATCAAATATTGCACTGCCAACACTAAAATGCATCGGATGTGAAAGCCACCAAAACCAAGCGCGCATGGCCCAGCACCCAGGCATCGAGCGCATCCCATTTCTTTCCACTAATGGAAGCCCAGATGCTCCAAAGAGGAATCATGAGACAAAAAATAGCAAACCATACAGTTACACTGAAATAAAGAGACCTCTCTGTACCCAGGAACTCATTTCTAATGCACAGTGATAAAACCACTGATGAGGCTGCTCACTAAGATGCTAATACCGGCAGAAGCTTCCACTTTGTGTTTGGTTGCTATGGCAGTTGTCACACTGCAGACAAGTGAAAGCAAAGCTCTGTGACTCCCATGGTATCATCAGACCAGGGACCATTTCATTGCCACCCTCTTGCCATGTCTTTGCCATTATCCTGTATCCTTTGGGTTCCCTTATGAAGTTCTATAGTTTTAGGCATTAATATTGAAAGAATTCCGGTTAAGGGCAAAGAAAACACTTTGTTGAGCAAAGAATTTGCTTATGTCTTCAGAAACAGCACCTTCAGTCTCCAGCACAAAGACTGGCAGATGCCAAGGATGGGTGATCAGAGGGTATATGCACAATATTATCTGTACATCACATACATCTGATAATACACATCCGTGCCTCACGTACATCCTGATGATCTACACCCGTATGTTATCACAATATTATGTGTACCATGTAAGTTATGTGCAATAACTGTGGGGACGACAGCACTGAGCTGGATGGATCCTCTGCAGCTGCTCAGCACAGCTCTCTGGTCAATAGGGCTTTCCATTTCTAAACAGCTCTTCTGGGGTCCCAAAGGTCTTTCTCACTGTGCTGCTACCGAGCTGCTATGAGGCACTGAAACACTTTCAGAGGCCGATGGTCTGACTTGGGTCTCATCCCACATCAGCCTATCACTCCTCTATGTTCCATCAACGTTACCTTTCTGGTAAGAGGTACCTCTATAGGCACGGGTACGACTTCTGCTAGGAGACAGCCGTAAAATGCCACCATGAACATGACAGGGTCATTGTTGGGATAAACAAGAGCTACCTACAAGTCACAAAAACACAGTGTTAGTTGAAATACAAGGGAGAACGGTTCACATCTGCAGCGACGAAAGCCACAACACCTCATGCTCTTCCCCATCCTACCACTGCCTCTCTCATGGGCCATCTTCAACCACTCTCTGCTCCACGGAACGCATGGTACGTGCATGACCGCCGCACACAGTGATGGCAGCACTCCCCGTGTGCCATGCACACGAAGATGCTCACACAGCAAACCCCAGGGACCTAAACCTCTGGGTTCCTCTCAGAGGGGCAATGCCTCTTCCTCAGCTGCATTTCAAGGTGCAGAGCCAAGGAGTCGCTTACGGAGGAGGCAGGGCTGCAAACCCACCTCCGTTTCCTTCCCAAATCACCTGTCCCTGGGCTAAGCCTCGCTATTAAAAGGACAAGATTCCAGTGCCCGGGGTAAGTGACACCCCCCAACCCCTCTTTTCGCTTCAGAGGGAGAAGCAGACAGCCCCATTACCCTATCTCCAGGTTTTAGCACGGGCTCGTTCTTGGTCCCCAGTTTATTCAGCAGAGTGTAGGCCAGCTTGAGACTCCTGCTCCACAATTTGCCTAGAACACAGAGAAGAGAGACTTGGCACAGCTCTAAACCAGCCCAGCGCACAAGAGCACGTGCTTCAATGCTCGACCGCTACCACCACCGACAGTCACATCCCCTGTTCCAGTTACACTTTGGTCTCCAAAGCTCTCAACAACCAGGAAAGGATCTGCAGCCACGCTCAGAGCATCAGCCCTGGCTTGCAGCCCCTCTTTTGGAGCAGGTCAGCAATGGAAGGCAGTGCTCAACTCACCGTACGTGAGGGTATAAATGGGTTTTCCTGTAACATCCAGTGCTGTCAGACAGGGACATTTGGCTTGGGTGGTTCCCCAGCGCTGCAGGGCTGCTTCCAAGGCAGGAGGCCAGTTACAAACAACTCCCAGGGGTTCCCCCTTCACCGGTGTCATCTGGCGTCCCTCGGGCTTGGGCTGATTTGGGTCAGGCTGTGGAACTGCAGGAGATTCAAGGATGTTTCCAGTTTCTCTCTGTCCCTTTGGGAGCGGGCAGGGAAGCTGGAAAGATGCGCTGAAAACAACCGCTTCCCTTCCTCCTCTTTAGGTTTAACCACCCCATCTCCTTTCATTTCCCTGCCCAAAGCACCACGAACGTGGACTATCACAGGTATTCAATGCAACAGTGAGGAATGTAACCCAAAGGAACGCTACAACCACAGGTTTGTGATGAAGGCACCAGTAAAGGCAATGGGGAATTCACTGCTGAAGCAAATGAACCAGTTTTAAAAGCAGATTTAAGTGGTTTTCTTATGAAGTTTGATTGTATGGAGTTGAGCACTGAGGAGCCACCCAGAGCTTCACATATTGCTCTGGTCTCAGACTTCATGATGGCTGCAAACACAGAACCAGAGGCGACCTCAAACCCAGGGGCATAAATACCTCCAGCACCGGGATAACGAAGGCTGAATAAAGCCATTATTTGGGGCTGTTACCTTCCACAATTTCTTCAAAATCATCCACAAAGAACTCCTTCAGGGGGGGTCTTTTGGGTCTTTTCAAGGTGTTGAGCAACTGCTGGATTTTCGTGGAGACTCTGCTGCTCACAGGAACACCTGGAGGGAAAGAGCTTCACTGCTAAAGGTGTCCATCACCTCCAGTAACATCTGCACACAATCACAGGATGGTTTGGGTTGGAAAGGACCTCGAGATCATTGACTTCCAACCCCCTGCCATGGGCAGGGACACCTCCCACTAAACCATGGCACCCAAGGCTCTGTCCAACCCGGCCTTGAACACTGCCAGCGATGGAGCATTCACAGCTTCCCTGGGCAACCATTGCAGTGCCTCAGCACCCTCACAGGAAAGAACTTCTTCCTCAGATCCAATTTAAACTTCCCCTGGTTCAGTCTGAACCCGTTACCCCTTCTCTCACTGCAGTCCCTGATGAAGAGTCCCTCCCCAGCATCCCCATAGCCCCCTTCAGACACTGAAGCTGCTCTGAGGTCTCCCCGCAGCCTTCTCTTCTCCAGGCTGAACAGCCCCAACTTCCTCATCCCATCTCCATATGGAGCTGCTCCATCCCCTGCTCATCCTCGTGGCCTCCTCTGCACTTGTTCCAATAGCTCCATGTCCTTTTGATGCTTTTCCTCCTTCCTTCCAGCCCAGGATGCTTCTCTTGGTGCACCCGCTCGTTCAGCTCCTATCCATTAGCAATGGCTGTGCCAGTGCAGGATGACATTAGGAACTATGACATCGGCTCCTTATGAACTCAGTGCTCATAAATGCCAGCACTGGAAATGCATTTTAAAGCATCTTCCCCTTGCAAAGCCTGATTTCCACCTGTACCTCACCCACCACCCCTGCTGTAAGCCCTGCCTGTGGCGTGGATCAGCTGCAGCACAAGGTTGCCAGCAGAGAGGGGACACAACAAGAGCAGAAGCATTGATGTCACCCCTCACAGCCCAAAGGTTTATGGCAACCAGCTCAGAGGGAGTATGAGCTTCGTGCAGCTAAGAATGGCATTATCTCATTCCTCTTACCTTGATTTGGGGGGCTGCAGGGATAAAAGCTTCCAAACCCAAGGAGCCTGCCTATGTACTTGTCATTTCTAACTTGCAAAGTGGCAGACTGCTCCCTCTGCCATGGTTCTCCCCAGCTCAATGCAGCAGCTGATGGGTGTGCGCTGCATCACGGGAATGGGTTAATGCCAACGTCATAACTGCAGCACAGGAATGTGTTTGTGCAGTGCCACAACCACTTCACGTTTGTGAAGTGCTTCAATGAGATAAACCTGAGCTGGGAGAATAAATCCTGCGGCTCAGAGTCATAGAATGGTGTGGGCTGGAAAGGACCTTAAGATCATCCACGGGCAGGGATGCCTCACGCTAGACCATGGCACCCAACCTGGCCTTGAACGCTGCCAGCGATGGGGCAGCCACAGATTCCTCCTTACATTCACCATGACCTTCCCCTCTTCCAGTTTGAACCCATCACCCCTTGTCCCATCGCTCCAGACCCTGATGAAGGCCCCTCTGCACCATCCTTGGAGCCCCTTCCAGATACTGGAAGGCTGCTGTGACTTCAGCCCTTCCTTCAGCTCTGGGTGCTCTGGAAGCCTCCGTACCATCAGCAGTATCCATGAGACTAGAGCGGTTAGATCCCTTGTGCATGCCTTTCACGACTCCCGAAGGAGGAAGGTCGATGGCTGCTGGGCGTGCTGAGGAAGAGGAGGTAGTTGCTGTGACGTCTGGGGGGACTGAGAGGTTTTCTATGGAAAGGGAGGAAATTGAGATGGCAGTTAACAAACACCTTCATTCCAGATGGGACAGGCAAAGCCTCAGTTACCTGTTACCAACAGTCTTAAGAATTCAACAGGTTGAATGCTTGGGAGCTCTTATTAAACCCAAACACACTGCTTCTTCTATTAAATAGCTCCTGGAGGTGCTCATTATCTGTTCTGGCAAACAAAGGCACAAAACGAGTGGCTTCGTGTCAGGAACACGGGGTTCCCATTCTTGCTGCCTACCCTTCCAACCAAGCTCCATCTCTTGCCATCCAGCACCATGAAAGCAAGTCGGGGCTCTGAAACATTGAAAGCCCGGAACAAACCCCTGCATCACCTTATGCAGGCATCCCTCTTGCTAGAATGAGACTATTGCCTCACTGGTCACTAAGGGCTTTGTAAAGCAGAGCATGCAGCAGGCTACTGACCAAAGCCCATCAGCACAAAATCATGTGGGGTTCAAACCTCTTCCAGTTCGGTGGCTGAAGAGCATGAGCCAGCAGTTAAATGAAGCCCAGGGAGCGGAGCCAGCTGGGTCTTACTTCTGCTTTAAGCTGCAAGGCACTGTTCTGCTTTTCAGATGAGTTTGTAAGCTTTGGAACTGCAAGTACATCCCCCAGTAACTCCTATAGGATCATAGAATAGGGCTGGAAAGGACCTTAAGGTCATCCATAGGTTCCATGGGCAGGGACACCTCCCACTAAACCATGGCACCCACGGCTCTGTCCAACCCGGCCTTGAACACCGCCAGCGATGGAGCATTCACAGCTTCCCTGGGCAACCATTGCAGTGCCTCAGCACCCTCACAGGAAAGAACTTCTTCCTCAGATCCCATCTAAACTTCCCCTGGTTCAGTCTGAACCCGTTACCCCTTCTCCTCTCACTGCAGTCCCTGATGAAGAGTCCCTCCCCCGTGGGTTTCCTCTTAAATAAGTGATTTTTGCTTACATGGGATTGCTTCATACAACGCAGGAGGTTCAATCACCCAACAGGGTAAGAACAGTCTGTTCTAGCTTAGCAGAACCAGCAGCTGCTGCTGATGAAGGACAAAACCCAACAACCTGGAAACGACGGTCAGACCCAGGGAGTCTGAAGGAAGTCAGATCCCGAATCATTCCCACTGGAAGGTTTGGGACGTTGATTCTCTGTGTGTGCTTCTAAGGAGAACACAAAGCCCTGTTTCTGCCCACCTCTGGAGATGCAGGGGTCAGGGATGTGTCTCATGCACTGAGCTCACTATGAACGCCCTGGAATTTGTACAGGCTCAGATATCCTCAGGACTTTTTAGGGATGCATAAAACTGCATAGGAGAGCTCCTGTTCCTTTACATGAGGTGTTAACACAGGATGAATGCAGCATCCACATGGCAAATGCCATTCCGACCCAGGTTTAAAACTTCCCTTTTGCATAAGGTAGTCATTGGAGCAGTTATTCCGGAGGTAAAAGCTGCGTCACCTTAACTCATTACAAGAGGTAACGTGGCTTTCTGGATGCTCCAATTAAAAGCAGCCTCTCTGCTTCAAAGACATTCATTACATTGACTGCATTTTATGGGCAATGTCCCCCGTTTCAGAAGACAAACTGCACCCCAGCAGACAAAGAAACACCAATAACAGCAATAGAACATAACTGAAGTGAGTTATAAACCCCCAGCACTTCTATGCACTGCTTGCCCCAACCCCGTCAAGCGAAAGCAGAGCACACAACACAGAGACATGTCCTAAGATGCAGTAATACCCTCAACAGCAGGTAAAAAATGGAAGGAGACAAACGTACACAGAACGAAACCAAACTCTGCCATTTCATACAGAAGCATCAGCAGCAAGGAGCACCTCAGAGCCTCAAAAGACTGAGCCTGGGGTATCCAGATCTGTCGAGTTTGCTCCGTCGTCTCAACACCGGGATGCTCGGATTCTTTCTTGGACCACTCATGAGCTCTGTGCTAAACCTTTACTGTTTATTACAGGGCTGTTTATTACTGCTCATTACAGGGCTGCCTTTGGTTCTTTTGTCTTTCCTAACACAAACAGTAAACCTCACAGCAAAGTTGGAACGTTAAAACACAGCGTTTCCCCCGCTCAGTATGGAGTTCATCAGGACACAGATGCCAAACGCTACTTGCATACAGCAGCTCTGTACACACAGTAGCTTCCACCAGCTGTAGACATAAGCAACACAGTATACAGAGATAGAGTTGTGCCTACTGATCCTTCCAGTGCTGTCAGCACACCCTGGGGGCTTCTCTACTTCCACAAGCTCCTGCTCCCAACTTCCCCATGTGCAACCAACTCCGTATCCTGAAATTCTTAAGGACAAAAACCATCGTGAAGGTGCAACTCCAATACATCCTTGCAAGTGCCATCAAATCTGACTAAACTCTGGATCCGAATTTCCCTTATGCAAAGGACAACTCCAGCTTTATTAATACAATCTGAACTCGAAGCAGGTTTTCTGTTCGTACCCATCTCCTACCTATTCGAGTATTGGCAAATACATCAGCTAGTGACCCACTGGTCCCTTTGCCTTCTCCATGGGAAAGTGTAGAAGATGCTGATGAAGATGTGGATGACCCCTGAATAGATCGGTTGATCCAAGACTCAGCATTCTGTAAGCTCTGATGCAATGCAGCAGAAAGAGCAGCTTGGCGCCTTAGCGAGCCCTCATCCTCGGATGCGGAAGACGTGTCTGTGTGGAAGCAGAAAAGAAAATCTAGCTGCTTAGGGAAAAGCACATCACATGGAACATGCTCTCTTTCCAATCCACATAGCAATGGCTTCTTGTAACATGAACATCCTCTTTCCACAGGCTGTGTCAAACAAGGTTACAGTGGCCAAACGAGAAGTTAAAGCAGCAGACATCTCCCGTGTGAACACATTTACCCCTAGGGTTTGCCCCTCTTTAAAGCACACAACAGATTCACCTCCTCAGAGCATCCTTCCCCTGGGTTCCCTACGTTTATTAATGCCTTGCATTCGTATAACAGCAGATGCTGCCTTGCCTGCCTTTGGTGATTCCCAAACCGGGATCGGTGTCCAAACTGGAAGTTCACAGGAACAAAGCAGAACGCAGGCACTGGGGACCAAGTGCGCCAGGGCCACGTGCAGCAAACGCTTTTGTCTCATCTCCTACATGGGTCCCTTTCAATAGCAGAAAACAAGCCCAAAAAACCCAACCCCAAACCAAACTACAACGAGGGACTGCATCCTGTGCTTCCGAGAGAACAGATGCCTCATCTGTCCTAAAGGCGGGAGCTCGTTATGCATTTAGCATCCACTACGTGGGATGTGTACAACGCTCCATGCAAACATTCAGTTGGGCTTTGGCCTAACTATTGCGTGTGCTTCAAAGGGACTGCCTTGTCTATACTCTAAATCCAATCATGTTCTACCTACTTGCAAAAGTAGAATGCAGACAGGAGCTGAAGAAAAGGCTGATTCCAGACACACTCTAAATGCTAACCTTTACAGGTGCAGAGACCAGAGCTCAAGGTGCTGTTGTCCTGGACACACGAGTACAAAGCACACCAGGAACATGCATCAGCCCCCAGGAGAAAGGAAAATCAAAGTGGGAGGAGAAGGAGGAGGTGCAGGGATGAGTGAAGGGGCTCAGCAGAGCACTTTCAGCGAGGTATGAATTCACAATGGGATATGAATTCATAGTTTTAGATGTCTTTGTCAATCTAAATGACTGTGATGCTTCTGCACAATGAGACACAACATAACAGTCACTGCTGAAGATTACACACATTCATGTTTAAGCCAGTGCATACAGCTGCTTGAAAACAGAGTTATTAATACCACATGCACCATTCAGACACGACGTTATCCGAGGAATTCTGCTGCAGCCATTACATGGGACGGGTTAGGGAGGAAAAGTCCTGCAAGGTGTGGAATCCCACAGGACCCCCTCCAAGGTCCTTGCCCCGAACCGCACATGGCTGCAAACCCTTTACCTGTAGGTTAAATATCCAACCTCAACAGCATCAAAAGGGGAATTAAGCAACGGAAATAGGTGTGAGGGATGCAAAAGCAGCAGCTCCAGTCCAGGAATCCTGCTTCAGCTCCTGCCAATCGGTTCTCTGGATGCTCCCAGAGGAGGAGCCCCAACAGCAAGCAGCTGCTCACAGGTAGGAAGAGAACTGCAGGAGGAATACGCTGCAGGGGTTGGGTGGCTCAACAAGGGCAGCCTCTTGCTTTGGCAACTGCTCCTGGTGCACATCTCCCCCTCCCCACAGCCACGAACACTGCAAGAGCCTAACCTGGAGGGGTGCAGGCATCGGCTGGAGACTGAACGAAGGTGGAACGTCTTTTTGTCGGCATGGGCAGGGCCATCTTCTGCTCTTTGTGCTTTGCCAGGGCTGCCTGGACCGCTTCTGTGTGGATATCTGCGAGATGGGAGGTCACACACTCAGCTTTGCAACAGCAGAGGAGGCAGAAAACCACCCCAGGCTCACACACTGCTGCCTGCTTACGCAATCCCCCCTTTTACAGCACCTGACCACACAACTGCATTTTGCCATCTCATGAGTAACATTTCCCTTTCAAAAGAGGGAAACTGAGGTTTCTGACGTTAGCAAGGCCAGGGGTTTTAGTCTGGCATCCTCTGGATTAGGCAATATATCCTGTGTCTCTAGCATCCCTTATGGAAACCTCGTCCCAACCAAGTGGTACCCTAAAATATGCTTTACATATGTACATAAGCTACCGGTGTACACAGCCCAGGTGCAACCCTGCTCTACAAACCGACAGATTCCGAGCCAGTTGTGTGATTTAGGACACCCCTTATGTTCAAAACCCTGGATGGATGCAGATTTCAGGCACATCTTGAAAGGTACCAACTGCAGCTGTAAATATGAGCTGATTGCTTACTGCAACAGGCTGGGGCATGAGGCTTCCATCCCTCTGTGAACATCCAGAAGGAAGACACTTTACAGGTGATGGGAAGACTACTTATTAAAAGAATACTACAACAAAAGAGCGCCCATTTATGTTCATTTCTCATATTGATGTATTTTAATTGTGCTTTTCCAAAACCCAGGAAATTCGGCTCTTCTAACGCTTCCTGCAACGATAGCAGTGGAGAAGGTGGAGCTGAGACACTTCACTTGTCCCCATCGAGCAGAAAACTTCAATCTCGTTAAAGCAAAGTGCAAAACAATGCCAGATGGAACCAACAAATAGGTGCTGCCACCTTCTCCTTTCCTTAAGTGGAGAAGGGACCTGCAGGGTGCCAGACAGCCACTGCTGCTGCTCTTTGGAAGCTCACACATGAAGAAAGCCAGCTCCCATCCCCAGGCTCCCAGAGCACAGCAATCACAGCTCCAGGAGCAGATGATTACCTCTCACTTCACTGTATCTGGTTACCCACAGCCATGAGCTTTCTGCTCTGTCAATGACCTGCGCTGAAGAGCTGCATTCAACCAGGTGGCAAAGAGTTACCTACTGCTTCCCTTCACCTTCTGTTTGCTCCAGCAGCTGCAGTTGTACAAGCCTGATGTTTCTTTACACAGAACCACCATCACTGGACAAATAAGAGGCTCCAGTCCTTGAGAGGACCCAGCACATTGGTCCCCATGAACAGGGATCCCAGGGGAACCTCTGCCTTGGCCCTTACCCGATCGATAGCGTTCATCTCGGGCTCCCCCTGAGCGAGCTCGGTGAAACTTGGATGCTGAGGATGAGGATGGTGCTGAGGCTGGCGCGGCAGACGGAACGGGCATCTGAGGTTTGGATTCCTTCTGCAGCGCTGGCTCGACCCCTGGAAAACAGCCACAGCTCTCGGAGAGCAGGAAACAGAAGCAGCTTTTGGTGAGCAAACTTTACTCTCACCATAGGATTGCGGGATTTCCCCCCTTTCTTTGGTAGCAAAGTGGATCTAATGAGTACGTTAATACATCTGCCCAATTATACCCTTATCAGTTGATAAACCCGCCCCTTCTTTGACCTCAGCCTTCCGTTTGTTCCCAGCTTTCTGCTTTTTAAGGGGTGATAAGGCACTGGAAGAGACATCCTACAGCAAATCTGAAGCAGGTGACATAACTCAGCTATCAGTGAGAGAGGAGGTGAAGTCACCTCTAAGGAATCCATCACAAAATGCAAGAGCAAAGGTGGTAAGATTCAGATAACTCTTGGTGAATTAAACAGGAGGTAAAGGCAGGCGAGTCCTACACTTCACACACCTAACAGAGCCACCCACAACGAACTCCAGTGGTTTGTGACTTGGCATCTGTAGGGTTTCCTCTCTGTTTTGCCATCTTTCCAATGGGAACAGGACGGCGCTATACCCCCATCACTGCACGAAGACGGAAGAGAATTAGCGCTGCATGTAAACTGCTTTTAGAGATCACAGCCTTTACATCAGTCCCCTCCTTGTAGACACCACTGCTGGGGGCACAGTGAGTGCAGAGGTCTTCATGTTTCATTACCCCAAATGAAGTTTGAGTTGAGAAGAACCCATAGAAAAAGACGGTGAGAAGCTGGGTTCATTCCTCAGTGTTCCAATGGCCACAGATGAGAAACCCATGAGTACGTGGAGCTAAATCGCCAACCCGATGAGAAATCCCCACTTTCCATCGTTCAGGGACACCAGGAATCGTTGCCTCGGCACTTTCAATGCTCAAACGAATCTGTGCAGCAGTGGGAACTCCTTCAAAACTCAACCCAAGAGCTCACTGATGGGTTCTCACCTCAAGTCATGCAAAAAGAAGAGCAATTGGGTCATCGAAATACGCACCGCTTCCGCGTCCGCACAAACTCCCGAAGGATTGGAGAACTGAAGAGGATCCCATTCCAGTTATGCCACTTTCGTGGTGTGTGGTTTTGGGTAAACAACTTAAGGTGAGTGCCTCGAGCTCGGGGAACTCCCAAGACCAGCAAATCACACCGAACGAGTCGCAGGGATCTGCCACCATCTTCTGCAGCTCCCAACATCCCGAAGAGCAGAGCGTTATGGAATGTTACAGCAAAGTAGCTATCCACATCTGCCAGCAGTAAATGCTTTGGGGAAAACCAGGAATACAGGGGACCTGCTCATGGAAGAAGCTCTCTCCTAACCCCTGGCTTCACTATTTGGCCTGGGAGCATCTCTTACTCAACTCTTCAGTCGCCCCGTTTGTGCTACTCAATGGAGGCAAGTTACCAAGCTGATGTGTGAACTCTTCTTTAAGCTATCGTGCCAAAAAATGAGACCCTCTATTTCTAGTTAAAAAAGAAGATATCCTGCTAGCCAGGAATTCCAAGCACATTATTCCCCATTTTCACAGGTATTTTTTGGATATCACACCATAGAGTTCTGCAGTCACATACAGAAACGCGCCCATCACCTGTACAGAGATGCCAGCAACACAGAAAGAAGAATAGCGAAGCATAAAAGACTTCACAGAACCCCAGAATGGTTTGGGTTGGGAGGGACCTTAAAGCTCCTCCAGCTCCAACCCCTGCCACGGGCAGGGCCACCTTCCACTGGAGCAGAGTGCTCCAAGCCCCATCCAGCCTGGCCTTGAACACTGCCAGGGATGGAGCAGCCACATCCTGCGCTGTAGGCACAGGATGCGGTCATCAGAAGACCCCGACTTCAGAGCCAGGACTTCAATTCAGAATCTCTTTACCCACATGCAAAGGAATCAGTGTCTGTGCCCCCTTCCTGGAATGCATTGAACTGATAACCAGTTTGACACCTCTGTGGCACGTATCTGCCTTCATCAAAACCAAGGGAGCTTTAATTTGATCCAAAGACAACCTCCCCGATGGAGCAGAGCTCGGTGCCTTCTGACCATGAGTATTTACAAATTCAAGTACCCACTAGATGTCAGCAGCAGATTTACCACTATCTCCAATGAATTATTCCATTCAGACTCAGTTCTCTTGGAAGTCTTGCAAAAGCATCTCGTCTGCTCCGCAGTGCATCGCAAGGCAAACATGACATTCCATTTACAAAGGGATCAAACGTGCCTGCAAGTGACATGACACACCAAGAGCGAGCTCTTTGTTTAAACACTTTGCTTTGACATAATAACATGCTCCAAAAGCCTAACAAAGCACGCACAGATGAGGGGAAAAACTCTACAGCTACAGTGCATCACCAATGGTTACACAACAAAGCACCACAAGGCAGCTCAACCTGGCGGGTGAGAGGTGACTTATTTGGCATTCCCTTTATAAGCACCCTGCTGTAGCTGCAGTTTCTCTGCTGGCAGGCTCTGGATCTGGATGAAAGACCTCAGATTCCCTTTGGAAGGATGTTATGGATCTTGTAACTGTTCAGCTCTTAAGCGGAACTGAGTGCTCTGGGATCTTGTGCATTGTTGAAGAGGCTCAGTGACTTAGAGATTCAGATTTATTTCTTAATAGAGAGAGGTTTAGATTAAAAGAACCACCACAAGCATCACGCAGGAGCAACAGGGATAGGCGTTGACATTAATAAGAGGCACCGTAGGTGCTAGATTCACCTGAGAGAAGCAAAGCAGCAGGCAAACCTGTTGTTCTGCTGCTTTGCATACAGGACTGAACAGAAGCGCCGGTGCTGGACTGGCTGCTCCCTGGAACAAGATGGGCTCCTTCAAGCACGTAAATGACAAACTGAAGGATCTGAGGTCCACAGATCGGCCCGCACAGCACCTCCAGAGCAGCCCTGCTCAGCAGCAAGTGCCTGCTGCTGCCTCCTGGTCCTGGGACAGCTGTGAACTCACCGGGTTCAGACACTCAAGAGACCGCTGCAGGAGCTGCACGGATCTCAGATCTGCCTCGTACAGGGCACGAAGTGAGGATTCCGCGGCTCCACTGATGTGGTCCTGAGCCTTCTGTCAAAGCTGGAAGAACTTCTTTCCTAGGGCCAAGTGATCAGCTTTGCCTGCGCTTGGGATACCCCTCCCAGTGAAGGAGGAAGAAAAGAACCCCCATCTGTGGTAGCTTAACTCCAACCTTGGAAAGGGGCGAAACTCTCTACCCAGCACAGCTGGAGCACGTGTGGCTCATTTACAGGCTCAGGCAAAGCTGTTTTACCACTGCTTCAGAGCCCACATTAACTCCCAGCTGGAAGAACAGGATGCTGAAAGCCCAACCTGACAGCAGAGCTTTGGCTGCTGCTTACTGGCATCCCACATCTTCCCATCATGAGAACAGGGAACAGGAGCAGGGGCACCCCAGCAGCTGCACTAAAGGGTCCCGCAGCAATTCCCTGCTCCAGGAGTGTTATTCCCTTTACAATCAGCACAGGAGCCAAATGCACGATCTTAAACAGCACAAAAACGCCCTCTGCCCATCTCTGTGCCAGGGCTGCTCCTTTGGCAAAGGCATTCCTGCATCTGCATTGCTGGAGCCACAAAGCTGTAAATGCTTTTCCAGATACGGAGCGATGAATCCGGGCGGGAGCTGCTTCCCCAGCAGAGGACTGCCTGCAGTCTGCAGCAAAAACCACCTTCAAGAGGAGGTCTCAAACAGCACTTCTCAAAACAGGCACGAAATCCCATTGCGCTGCGTTTTTCCATAGGCAAAGAAAATGTTTGGTCCTCACAAACGTCAGTGATGCTCCAATAGAAGCAACAGCCCAAAGCAGGCAGCCCCAGTCTGCTCCAGAAGGCTTCAGCGTTCAACCTCTTGCAGTTGCATGTAGCAGGGGATGAGATGCCAGCAGTTTGCTCTCACAGGCACTTAGTGGTGGAACATGCAGTGAGCCTGCCTGCGCTGGTTCCGCAGCAGTGAAACCAGCAGCATTCCTTAACATCCCAGCCTGGGAAGCTGCTTGAAATCCTTCCTTCCAAGGCAGCAATGAACCGAGGAGCAGAACCCCCGCATCACCTGAGCTCCACGTACAGAAATGGATGCTGCACCAGGAAAACTTGTATCTTTAGGTAATTAACATCGCTGCCTTAACTCCCCAATAATGAGGCAAGCTCCCAGAGGCAATGTGAATGGAGCCTGCACTTAGCAATCAGCATCTCCCAAATTACAATGCTGACATGCCCTGACACGTCCCCGTAGCTGCCTTCGCCTCATTTCACATCTGAAATGGAGACAGGCCATTAGCTAACATCAGGAAGGTGCTTGCAGAAATGGAACACGCTAAATGCCAGCAGTAGATTTATTTTCCCCCTGTTGTGGACTAAATTAATTGTCTTCTCGTTAACCAAGTGACCTGATGCTGAATTCCTCGTGCATGACTAACACATGCTTTCCAACAGGAGATTCCCAGATCTAGGATGCAAGACACACAAATAAAGCTGGAGGGCTGAGCCAGCAGAGCAGTCCAAATCCCATCTTAATTGGTGCCCTCGGAGCAGTCTGTGGCTCTTCCTGAACTCCAGCTCACGCTGCAGCTTTCAGAAGCACAGCTCAAACAGCACGGCCACAGTGGGTCCAACCCCTTGCAAACGCTTTCTTTCCTCCTGATTAAACACCGTTGTCTGCAGCAAAGCAAACGTGAGCACAGTGATGGGCAGGAGGGGCACAAAGATAATGCTGTCACATGGAGAGCAACTCGTAGAGCTTCTGTCTCCACCAGACTCGAGGACAAAGGCAAGTCTGGAGCCAAGGCAGCACTTGGATGTATGGAAGGAGCCCACATTCCCTCCTGAGGCTCAGGATCTCCATTGCTGCACACTCACACGCCGGATGGACTGTAAAGCCTGCTGACCAAATCCCTGCTTCTAAAGGCCAGAGGAGAGGTTCCTCACGTGCACTGCTTTTTGGTTTCATTAAATAACAGAAACTGCTTCGATGCAAAGTAGCGACCGAGCTTTCAGGGCTGCCACCACATCCTGCTTCAAGGGGAAGTCCTCAGAGAGCTGCTCCGAACAGAACTTCACATTTGAAGGCCAAACCCCAGGTTTTGCTGCCTTCAGCGTGCTAACTCACACAGAACACGCTGCTCTTGGGTGTGTAAGGCACCCACTGTAGGGATAAGCCTTGGGCAAGAGAACAGGCACTGGCTTCAGTTGACTACACAAGCAAAACGAAGTTGAGAACCAGCTGGGATGGAGAGGAGCAGGACTGCAGCCATCAGGTGCTTTGGAGTGGCAGAGCCCACAAGTTACCATATGACGGTGACAGAGTCCTTTTCTGCTCCTCAAGCAACCGGAATAAGAGGTGCTGCCATTGCAGCCGGACCCTCCCCAGGGATGCAGTGCTCACGGTCAATAGATGCGCTTTCAGCCTTCACTCTTCCAAACCTCTTTGGCAGGAGTTCAGTCTCAGTAAATTACAGTAAATGCAGTCACGAGTGCCTCTCATCCCCATTCACCCCCAAGCTAAGAGCAGGCACCTCAGTTTTTAATGGCTAAGCATCTCAGCGTATCAGGAATGCAGCTGTTTCGGGTAAGCATCCCCAGAGTAATTATAAGGTCTCCTTTCAGCATGTCCTTCAGTTCACAATTATCCTGCAGACAACATCTTTGTTTCCATCACTTTCTTTGGGTTCAGAGTGGATGAATTCAGTTCCTCTGGTCCAATAAACCCACACATGAGGAAAAGCCTCCTGTTCCTCCATCAAGGAATCAAGAGGCTGGAAGCAGGATGCGCTCCAGCCCAGCTCTGCAGTTAAGAAGCTTTCAGGACTGATCCTCCAGGACCTCACACTTTAGCAATGATTCAAAGCCCCCGAGCCCTCAGCTGACAAGGGAGTAGGATGTGATTGCCATACGCAGGAGATGAAGGGAGGGCACACAAAGGGTTGAGGTACACAGTGCTCTGCAGAGCCCCACCAAACAGCTCTGCAGCTACCACGAACCCCTGAAGTTCAATCTAAACATGGGAACCAGAGGCAAAATGCAGCCCATGACTGCACAGCATCCATGCAACCTCCACAGTGTGATTATTACAGCAAAGGAAACAGAATAGTTCATAGACCCCTTTAAAGCCAAGGCTCCACGGAATCCTTAGGCCACCAGAACAAGCACCTACCTTGGGTCTGCGGAACATACGGAGCCAGAAGCTTCGCTCTCTTCTTCTCATACCCCTTTTGTGTGATGTCCCCTAAAACCAAGGAAAGAAAACTCCATTTAGCCACATCCTCACTTTTCAGGTTGAGGTTTATCTGCTTTTCCTTTCAGTTCCACCTAAATACAGCAATGCAGATGCTGAAGAAAACCTGAAACCAAAGAAATGTGAGTGCATTATGATTGCAAAGCCTCTGTGCTACAGAACACTGTACTTTCCCTTGGGATCAGGGACAGACACTATTGAAATGCAATCATTTGAATCAGAACAGCTATCTAAATGGAATATCAAAGCAGTGAAATCCTAAAAAGGGAGTGCATGAAAATATTCTGGAACCACAAAGCCACTTTATGCTAACAAACCGGAGCAATTCCCAAGCAAGAAAGCAAAGGGGAAGTGCAAACCCAGAGCCCGGTCTTAAACCAATCAAACCGTTTAAGGCACCTCTGAAAACCAAGGCCAGGATGGACAGGGGCAGCTTCTGGACCCCAAGGCCAGGATGGACAGAGGCAGCTTCTGGACCCTAAGGCCAGGATGGACAGAGGCAGCTTCTGGACCCCAAGGCCAGGATGGACAGAGGCAGCTTCTGGACCCCAAGGCCAGGATGGACAGAGGCAGCTTCTGGACCAGCAGCACAACCTCGGATCCAGAGCATCGCACTTTGACTCCCATCCGTTTGGTACTCAGGGAACATTGAAGGGGGGGGGTGGGTTTATTACTCTGGCAGGAGCTGCAATCCCACCCTTTGCCTGCCGGGAGAAGCACGCAGCAGATGCTCCATAGAAGCAACAACTCCAGAAGAAAAGAAGCATGAGGAAACTTTTCCCTTACAAACCTGATGGGATCCTGGAGATGGACCTTGCGCTGCTGCCTTTTCTCACATCAGACCCACAAGACTGAACCCTGAAGGCACTACATTAAAAAGCCCTGCAGCGATTCAAGCCGTGCTCGACCTGCACTTGCAACACATAGATTGGAAGCGACCAAATACATGTATCAGACATGAATTATTTGCTATTGCTCACCAATTAAGCCTACATCTAGGTTACAAGAAGCTAGTGATCACAAACAGCATGTCTGCTTTGCTACAGGCCTGATTATTGCCAGGCAAAGGGGTATTAGACACTGAGCAGCACAGGCCACTGCTCTACAGCATCCTTGTGCCAGACACATCCAGCCTGATCCGGAGGGCCACATCAGGAAAGGTGATTAAAGGGTTTAGGCTCTAAGCCTCTGAACAAACCCGGCGTCTCTGCTAAAACACTGCACCTAAGGGGCCCTTTTGGTTATAAAGGTGATTCCGCAGCACTGAGATGCTCGGAAAGGGAATGGAGTTCACTCCTTCGGACTGGACAGGCAGCTGTGAGCATCACCTGAACGGCCAAGCTAAGGGCTCTGCAGCTGGAACGGACGGGTACCTGCGCTGCGCAGCGGAGGGAGGGCATCTGCACACAGCCTTTTATCTCACTCCTTTAACACTGAGCTTGAGTCAGGCCCCAGCAAGCCCAAACAAATCCAGCAGCTGAAAATGAGACTGTCCACGAAGCACTGAAACGCCAAGCAAAGCATTAATGTTAATGCCTGATTGCAATGCACAGCTCAGGTACATTAATCCAGCTCAGAAGAAAGGTATGCTGCCCATGGAAGGAAAGCACCCCTTCAGAAAGAGAGCTCCACAAGGCCTCAGCGCCAGCAGGATAACATCCTGAGCTCCCAAATCCATCAGCTTTTCTGAGCTTTGCCTCTCCATCTTCAGAGGCAGCGTTAATGCCCCCCCATTTGCTCCTTTGGGTGGCAGGAGGGCGAATGCCACTGCCGGAGAACCCAACCTGCGCGGGCAGAGGGAGGGATTGCGCCTCGAGGCAGCCACAGGTTTGTTTTGCAGCTTGTGATTAATTCCTCCACCACACTTAATGGGACTCCTGACATCGGTGGTTACACAGCACGCAAAGAAAACATCTGCCGCAAAGTTGCTGGAATTACCAAGGAATACCGGGACGTTATGAACAAACATCAGTGCACTATGAACAGACATCAGTGTAAGTGCCATGGCACACTATTGTTTCATAGAACCAGAGGATGGTTTGGGTTGGAAAGGACCTGAAGCTCATCCAGTTCCAACCCCTGCCATGGGCAGGGACACCTCCCACTAAACC
>JAOEHY010004638.1:18708-34159 GCA_025447955.1 Psilopsiagon aurifrons | reverse complement strand
TGGTGTTATCAGCACTGTTCTCAGGCCACAAGTCAAAAACACAGTGCTGCACCAACTACCAAGAAGGAGAAAAATGATTGCTACTGCTGAACCCACGACACCATCTCTGAATCACGGTCAAGCTCAGAGTTTACAGCCTCAAAACATTTTGCTTACTTTCGTGAAAGTGATTTTAAAAACACATGAGCCTCTGAAATAAAGGCCATGACTAACTGTACTGTACCTTGGAATTTTTCTGCTTGTTTCTCTACAAGGGATACACTATCTTCTGGCTGTCCTGAGAGTTTCAAAGTGCATGATGCAGTTGCAAATCACAGAGGCATATTCCTCCCACCTCACCTCCTCAAATGTAGAATTAACATATAATAAATGACATATGACAGCAGAAATTGTATTTATATTAAAATATGTGCTATTTCAAATGTTAACACACTTTCTTGTATGTGTTTCTCCTTCTGATGAAAGGATCAAAAGTGTCAATAATATTCCTAAATGAATAAGTAGAACCTAGTATCTAAGACAGACAGAAAGGATGCACTACAACTGTTTCATAGTTTTGTTAGAATTAGAAATGTTTTCTTTTTTCAAAAGATTACAAGCTGCTTTTATATTGCAAGACTGGGTGGTACCATCTGCCTCCTGCACATAGGTGTTCTTACTATTTTGCACTCATGGGCATTTTACAACAGAAGCTCTGAAATCAGTTTTTAAAGAACTAGTTTTGTAGGAAGCAAAGCAGCAATTGCCCCCATGTCCAGATGTTTTGTGCAGATGGTATATTATTTTCTGGGAGACATAAATAAAAAGCCTCAGTCTGAGTGCATTGTTATGCACAGCATAAAGACTGGGCTTAAGTCTCCTCTACTCTTGCATAACTAGTTCTGAAAGTTATTTTGAACTTTTCTTTCTCAGATGACTTGAGTTCAAACAAAAACTGTTAGAATGAGGACGCTCAGAATTCTTGATGTCCTGAGACTATCTTTCTAAAATTTAACATTATCCATCAATGATTTCCTTGACTGTGATGAACAGGTCCTGCTTTCATGAACATTAGGCAATATTAAGTAACAAAAACCAAATGAGGCCAAGAACCTGAATAAAAGAAATGACAAATTAATAAGCTTCATCCTTCTGAGTTTCTGTGACTATTCTGTCATCTGTTTTTTTATGCTGAAGTTGAGGGGAGATCATGAGGGGAGAGCAGAGCTGGTCATGAGGGAAAATTGTGAGGGGAGAGGTGGGACAGTCCAGAAGGGAGATTGTGAGGGGAGAGAAGAGGTGGCCGTGAGGGATGGAGGGGAGATCATGAGGGAAGAGCAGGGACAGCCATGAGAGGAGACCTTGAGCGTGAGGTGGAATGGTCATGAGGTGTAAGGGGAAATCATGAGAGAACAGGAGGGAGAGCCATGATAGGTCAGGGGAGTTTCTGAGGAGAGAACAGGGGCAGCCATAAGGGGAGATCATAAGGGTAGAGGTGGGGCAGTCATGAGGAGAGATTGTGGGGGGACAGGAGAGGCAGCCATGAGAGGTAAGGGAAGCTTTTGAGGGAACAGGAGAGGCAGCCATGAGGGTTGAGAGGAGATTGTGAGCAGACAGGAGAGGCAGCCTTGAGGGGGGTAGGGAAGTTTGTGAGGGGACCGAAGAGGCAGCCATGAGGGGACAGAAGAGGAAGCCATGAGGGGTGAGGGAGCATCATGAGGCGACAGGAGAGGCAGCTATGAGGGAAGACTGTGAGAGGAGAACAAGGGCAGCCATGAGGGAAGATCATGAGAAGAGAGATGGAGTGGTCATGAGGGCTGAGGGGAGATCGTGAGGGGACAGGAGGAGTGGCTGTGAGGAGAGATCATGAGAGGAGAGCATGGGCAGCCTTGGGCTGAGGGGTTGCTATGAGCAGGAATGAGGGGTAGCCTTGAGGAGTAGGGGCAACTGCTGCATAGTGTGGGCCACTACGAGGGGGCAGATGAGGGGTGGCTGTGACTGGAGATAATGAGAAGCTGAGGTGGGCTGATGCCAACCTGATGAAATTTAACCATGCCAAGTGCAAAGTCCGACAGGGGGGTCGGGGCAATCCCAGGCACAGCTACAGGTTGGGCAGAGAAAAGATTCAGAGCAGCCCTTTGCAGAAGGACTTGGGGGTGCTGGCCAATGAGAAAATGAACATGACCCTGCAGTGTGTGCTTGCAGCCCAGAAAGCCAACCGTATCCTCAGCTGCATCAAAACGAGTGTGACTAGCAGGTCAAGGCCGGTGATCCTGCCCCTCTACTCTGCTCTCGTGAGACCTCACTTGGAGTATTGTGTGCAGTTCTGGTGTCCTCAACATCAAAGGGACATGGAGTGTTGGAACAAGCCCAGAGGAGGGCCATGAGGATGATCAGGGGACTGGACTTCCCTTATGAAGATGGGATGAGAAAGTTTGGGCTGTTGAGCCTGTAGAAGAGAAGGCTGCATGGAGACCTCATAGCAGCATTCCAATATCTGAAGGGGGCCTATAAGGATTCTGGGGAGGGAAGGACTCTTCATTAGGAACTGTAGTGATAGGGCAAGGGGTAACAGGTTCAAAATTAAACAGAGGAAGTTTAGATTGGATATGAGGCAGAAATTCTTTACTGTAAGGATGGTGAGGCACTGGAATGGGTTGCCCAGGGAAGTTGTGAATGCTCCATCGCTGGCGGTGTTCAAGGCCGGGTTGGACAGAGCCTTTGGTGGCATGGTTTAGTGTAAGGTGCTCCTGCCCATGGCAGGGGGGTTGGAAATAGATGATCTTAAGGTTCTTTTCAACTCTAACTATTCTATGATTCTGCAGTATAACTAAATTTCAGTCCTTTTAACTGTAGGCCTTGCAGGTATTGTGTCAATGCAGAAATTGACTGGTCACCAGAGAAGGAAATGAAGTATCTATGGGAATTAGGACAACAGGTCTGATTGACTGATTGAACTTTAAGACTTTAAACTCTATCTTTCTTAACAAAGATGAAGTGCGAAGTGTTGATGATACACTGATTCAGATATTATCAGTAAATAACTATTTAATAGTAACCTTTTTTTAACAAGCCCTTACATCACATAATTTTAGAAATTGTTTCTAACCTCCTCTATCTTAGTTGATTGAGCAATTTTGATTTAAATTTGACCCCAGTTATACATTGTCAAGAAATTATTGTAGCTCTTTCTATGAATTTGAAAATGTAGCATGAAAAACCAACACTATTGCTACCCATGTGGATGGGTGTAAAAACCAGGGCACGTCAACTAAAGCATGGCAGAGAACAACCAAAGGTTTCATTCCTATTGACATGCATTCCATGTTTTTTTTCTTGATCCTCGTAGAAGTTTTTTTCTGGTTAATTTCCCTCAACCTGTTAATAGTATTTTGGAAATAAAAATTGTGATTTATCACCAGACCTGTAGGATTTACCAATTAGCCTGTTCATTTGCTCGTTGCTATTGGGAAATAATCCAAAAAGGGTTTGTTTTTAATTGTGGAAAACTGTGTATTTCTAAAAATCAACACAAGAGAATCTTAATTTAGGAAAATGGTCATAATTAACAAATAATTGGACCAATACATACGTAGGACAGCATAATGCTAATGATATTAAGAAACAGCTGCAATACAGCTTGCTTTTTCCTTTTTTTTTTTGGAAAGAGAGAAGACAAGGAAGTCCTACACTGACCGAATTCTGAATTTAGTGGAAATTCTGAAAACAATGTATGTTTCACTCTTTCTACCTTTTTCCACTGTAATCTTTTTCTTTTGTAATATCTAAGAAGTTAATCATCACACAGGTTCAAAGCCATTCCATTGCAATTTAAGTGTAAAGGGTAAGATAGTGTTATAATTTAGTTGAAAGAGGTCTCTCCTAAGAGACATTACCTGCACCAGAATTAAAAAAAAAAAACAACCAAAAACCAAAAACCAAAGCACACACCACCAGCAACAATAGAAGTATTTTTTCCTTTTTATTTCTTGTTTGCTTTGGTTTTGGTTGTTCTGTTGTGGGGTTCTTTTTTGTTTGGTTGGGGGTTTTTTTGTTGTTTTTTTTTTTTTTTTTTATCAGATGTGCAAGTCTTAAGGTATAAACTGCAGACTTCAGAGGGTTTGGTTTGTTTAACAAATGAATTTGAAAGCACAAAGCCATTAAGACAGGTGACATTTTAGTAGTCTTTTCTCTGCTTTAGAAAATGAATGTTTTAGTGAAGCATTTTGAACCTCCTTAACTTCTTTGCACTTTTCCACTTAATGACAGCTTCTTTCTACTTCAGTTAGCCTAACAATAATCTCTTCATGTCAATACTTGTGGTCAACTTGGACAAGCTAGTTGCTGTTAGTGTTTGAGCCATAAAAGCCCTTGTCATATGAAGCTAGAATTGTACATTTTACATTTGTATTCAGACAGTTAAAACACCAGCTGCTCGCTGCTGGAGGCAATATATAGTTTATTTCTCTTTCAATCATGATCCCTAGCACTTCTTAGGGAGGCAGCTTGAAGAATTATGGCCCTTAATATAAATTTGAAGTCAGAGAAAAAGATTAACACAGAAAATTTCCATTCTTGTGCCAGCAAACATTGACAAACCCCTGTGATTTAAAATACCTCCCTGACAGTTTTGATTATAATTAAATCACAGAAATATGGGAAGCAAATAACTGAATGTCATTTGAGCTGTCTGAGTAGCAAAGAGAAGTTTTAGAAGCAAAGAAATGGGAAGCATGTTTCTTATTCAATGTCACTTCTCTCGTTTGTTTGCTGTTCTTTGCTTTGGTAACTGATCCAGCAGAGGAACCAGTATTTATTGATGATATTTACTGATGTGAAAAGTAAAGAGACTCTGACTGCTTGCAAAAGGATTTGTATTTAATTTGTAGCCCAGAATTATAGCAAATTATATTTTCTGTGAAGATACTCAGGATTTTAGAGAAACAGGACCTGTTCACCTTCTAGTCTGCTTGTTTGATCAGCAGTTTCTTGAAAATAATCTATTTGTTACAGATGTATATAACTACAAGGATTATGGTCTGATTGCCTTTGTTTATAAAGTGCTATTACTGATTCAGTTCTGAAGAGATTTAAAGTATGCAGCAATGAATAAAACAGCTGTGCTGACAACTATAAAGATGAAAGCGTAAGAAACAATGTTTTTAAAAAATGATAAAATAATGCAATTTTATCTTAAAATTCTTTAAACACATTGATAGAATAACCCCAAAACAAACTTATAAAGGTAGAGGAAAGAAATGGAAATCTGCAACTCAACACAAGAAGAGTATAATATTCAAGTAAGCAGCTTGTCTAGGTGATTTGCTGTCTAGATGATTTGCTTTATGTATGCAAATTAATTGCATCCACAAATCCAAAACAGTATGTTTCTGAAAAGTCTCTCGATGATTGCTTAATTTCAGAGTCTTCATTACATAAAAGCAAAAAAAAGACATCTGGAAAATTATTATAAAAAATAGGAAACAGATATTATGAAAGAATATGAATAAATTAAATAATAATACTCTGTTTAATAAGCCTCTGGAAAGACAGGGAAGCCTGGACCAGATGAGCATAATCAATGCAATGGTGCAAATAAAATTTAGTTTTACTGCCCTGAGGGTGAGCTAGGAGGCAGTCTTTGTCCCTGGTCAGGGAAAATATTAGTTTGTGCCAATAACAAAATGAGTTCCAGGTAAAATAAAGGGGAGGCAAACAAAAGAGTTAGGGAGTGACTAAGACCTTCTTAAGGCATGGGAATGCCTCAACGACAGACAGAATTGTGGATTAACTCAAGAATAGGCAGTTAGAACTGTGGCAGGGAAATAACGTATGAAATCTTTCTGAAAAGCATGAAAATAAATGAGCTGTTTAGGAGAATAAATAGATGAAACAGTGCAACTTGATGAGTGGCAAGTAATTCAGAGAGAGAATACTTAGACTGAATTTTAAGGCTGAGCATTTACCAAGAAAAGAAGTTTCATTTCGGATAGAAAGAATCTTGTAGTTAGAGTCTCACTGTTATTGTAGTCTAAAAGCTGATATTTCAATATTTATTTTTTTTCAAATGTCATATTTTAAGTACGCTTAGAAGTATTTTTCTGATATCATTCCATTATATGAGTGAAGCTAAGAACCAAATTTTCTCTGTTTCCATGTGGGAGGTTAAATTGCTGGATAAAAGAGCATCTAAGTTGAGCCAAACTGGTTACCACAATATAGCATTACAATAGCTACTATGCACTTTTTACCTCCATGTAAAACCAGGGATCTGTAACCTTGAAATAAGTACAGAGAAAAAGCTGACACATTGGCAGTGACCACAGAGTACCTGAGAAGTTTGAACTCATACTTCATCTTCATATGAAGCAGTTGCACATATATTCATGCCGCTATATATTATCAGCAGGTCCAGTCCAATGCTTACCATTCTTTCAGGCCATCCTTCAGCATGTAGTACGAAATTCCAAGATCTGACAGAACCATTGCTACTGTTTAAGTTATCTGGAAAATAAAAAAGTAACAACCTTTTCTAAGTCTTCCTCACTCTTATTGCTAACAGAAATTGTTTTTTTTAACCTCATTGTATTGTACGATTATTCTAATCCCACTTTCATTGTAGCAAAACTAATTTGTACTGTCCCTAATGTATACTGTGCTTGGCTTTTGCTTTCTGTGTACTACCCACTTAATTTCTATCATCCTCCCTGTCCAGATTAATCATCCAACAATTTGATACTGACCCAAAACATTACTGAGGTAATACACTACAGCATGCTTTCTTTTGCAGTTTTTGCCTATTTAATTGTATGAAAGAAGCCAAAATTAGAGTATGACAGATATAAAAAGATGCTATATCAGAATACAAAAATAGATAACTCTAAATATAAGTAAGCAAACTGTTGATCCCTTTTTGGTGTGGCTGTTTTACTGATAGGAATAAATAAAACATGTTAATCTGCAGTTTTGAAGGTTGGCATTTTAATGGTTTTCTCTAACATTAAAGCTGGTCTCAAATCATACAGTTTGCTCTCATATATGCTACTGTTGTCTCAAATGCTGTTCATGGTTGACCTCTGTAATCTTCATCTAGAAATTGCTTACTGTCTGTGCACCAGAGATGTAGTAACTTCAGAGAAGGTAAGGTTAACACCAATCGATTCTTAAACATGACAGAAAAAAAAAAAAAAAAAAGTAGGGCAGACTTTGGCTGGCTTAGGAGCTTGGTTGGAGGCAGTCCTGAAGGACAAAGGAGTCTAGGAAGGTTAGACACTCTTCAAGAATTAAATTTTAATGGCAGAGAAGCAGCCTGTCCCCATATGCCAAAAGACAAGCTAGCAAGGAAGAAGACCAGCCAGTGCTGTGTCTTCAGCCAGTTAGAACTCAGAGATAAAAAAAGAAAAAAGGGGAGTTTACTACCTTTGGTAAAAATAATACTTGTGTTTTGGGGTAGATTTATGCACAAATAATGCACATTGGCAACATGGACAGTGGGATTGAATGCAGCCTCAGGAAGTTTGAGTTTTAGGTTGGAAATGATCTCTGGAAGGACACATTCCTCAAAGCCAGTTAACACAGGCATAGTCCTTGGGATTCTACCACAAGAAGTATCTTACATCATTATGAAATATATCTTTTAATTAAATAAATAATGGTTCTAAAGATACTTTCCATATGTCAATGTAAGGTCTCACCAGGA
This sequence comes from Psilopsiagon aurifrons, assembly GCA_025447955.1. NCBI lineage: Eukaryota > Metazoa > Chordata > Aves > Psittaciformes > Psittacidae > Psilopsiagon > Psilopsiagon aurifrons. Next base: position 26,481 of record JAOEHY010004638.1, on the reverse strand, counting down.
CAATAATTTGTTGCAGTGTGCATTTATCAGTGAACTGCTGTGTATACTCCTTTTAGTGGTCTCTAAGGTAAAGGACTTTTGAATTCCTATTTCTTAAGAAAGCAGCTGAGTCAAGAATTAAAGCAAATAAATGTCCATGAGTGACTTCAGAACTGTCATCTTTCAAGTTTGTGGACATTTTTTTCATTTCTGTAATAGATACACAATAACTTCATGAAGGTCCTTTCCAACCCTAATCATTCCATGGTTATAGTCATTTTGCTCCTAGAAATAGGTTAGAAATGGTTCCTTTATGTCACTTCTGAGAAAGGCTGGGAAATGAGGACCCAGATCTTTATTACTAGACATCTGCTACATTTAGTTGCTTTTTGTTCACTAGATTGACCCCAGAAAATTATTTCATTGACTCAGCCTCAGGGGTTCTGCCACACTGCTATTTCAATCAAATACGTGCTCCAAAGACAACATATGCAGTGATAAACCAAAGGAAAAAGTAACCCACTACATGAGAAAAACATTTCATGAAACATGGAATCATTAAAAAGCAATTCTTTAGAATACTTAAATAAACAATGGAACTATAGTGGAAGGTGTTGAAACTTAAAATGCAGTAATTCAATAGGAATGGAGTGTTGCCTACTTTTTCCTGACCCAACTGTGCAATTAATATTTCTAGGTAAAAGTGTTTCTGAAAAGCCTTCATCACTTTTCACTATACTGCAAAGGAGAAATGCATATGCCAGTTTCAAACACTTGAATTTGGTGAGGACATACATTCTGATTGTTCTGAAGTATACTTAGCATTTAATACATAGGCAGGATTTTCATTCATGCATTATGAAACTGCCCAAGTATTAATATTTATGGGCTATACGTGTATCCAGAGATAAAAATAATTACAGGTTAGAAGCTATCATTTGACCCAATGGTTATCCAGCTTGACATTGTGATTAATGGAATTTACACAAAGGGGTGGTTCATTGCTGCTTCTGATAGATCCTATTACGTTAACTTGTCACTAGCAAAGTATTGAAACAAATGAATGATGATTTACAATTCAGATAGGGAATATATGATCATATAAGCTTAGCTCAGAAAGAAAAAGAAAATAACTCTTGAGTAATAAACCCCTGCTACAAGAAGAGTTAAATCATTTGCATATATGTCATAATGACATGAAACTACAAAATTCATATGGGATGAAAAAAAAGAAAAAGAAGGAAGTGCAGCAGGAGTGCCAGGAAACCTCCTTGGATGGATAAGGAGTTGCTGAGGAAAAATCAAAAGAAAAAAGGGGCAAAAGGAAAAAGGTGGCAGCAATGACAGGTGGCCTGGGAAAAATACAGGAATGCTGACCAGGAAGCTAGGACCAGGTTAGGAAAGCTAAGGCCCACTTGGAATTAAACTTGGTTAGGAATGAGAAAGGTGACAGGAAGGGATTTTATAGGTACATTGCAAATAAAAGACAGGCTAGGGACAATGTGGGCCCTCTCTGGAAGCTATTGGGAAAACTGACTACCCTGGGTTTGGAGAAGGCTGAGAATCTTAGTGACTTCTTTGCCTTGGTCTTCTTTGGGAAACGCTCTGACCACACTACCCAAGTCTTGGAAGGCAGATGCAGAGTCTGTAAGAATGAAGACCTTATGCCCACTGTAGGAATGGATCTGGTCTGAGACCATTTTAAGAACCTAAACGTGCACAAGTCCATGAGATCTGATGAAATCCATCTGCGGTTTCTGAAAGAGATGGCAACTGAAGTTGCTAAGCCACTGTTCATCATATTTGAAAAGTCATGGCAGCCAGGTGAAGTACCTGATGACTGGAAAAAGAGAAATATAACCCCCATTTTCAAGAAGGGGAAAATGGATGAGGCGGGGGGCTACAGCCCAGTCAGCCTCACCTCTGTGCCTGGCAAAATCTTGGAGCAGATTCTCCTGGAAAGCATGCTAAGGCACATGAAAAACAACAAGGTGCTTGGTGGCAGCCAACATGGCTTCACTGAGGGGAAATCATGCCTGACCAATTTGTTGGCCTTCTATGATGGGGCTATGGAACTGATGGACAGGGGTAGAGGAGATGATGTCATCTACCTGGACTTGTGCAAAATGTTTGACACTGTCCCACATGACATCCTTGTTGGAGAGACATCAATTTGATAAGTGGACCACTCAGTGGATAAAGAACTGGCTGGATGGCCATATGCAAAGAGTTGTGCTCAGTGACTCAATATCCAGCTGGATACCAGTAGCAAGTAGTGTCCCTCAGGGATCAGTGTTGGGACTGCTCTTGTTCAACATCTTTGTTGGTGACATGGACAGTGGGATTGAGTGTGACCTCAGCAAGTTTGCCAATGACACCAAGCTGTGTGGTTCGGTTGATATGCTGGAGGGAAAGAATGCTATCTAGAGGGATCTTGACATGCTTGTGAGGTGGGCTGCTGCCAACCTGTTGAAGCTCAGCCATGCCAAGTGCAAGGTCCTACACCTGGGTCAGAGCAATCCCAGGCACAGTTACAGGTTGGACAGAGAAGAGATTCAGAGCAGTCCTGCGCAGAAGGACTTGGGAGTGTTGGTCAGTGGGAAAATGAACATGAGCCTGCAGTGCGTGCTCACAGCCCAGAAAGCCAATTGTATCCTGGGCTGCATCAAAAGGAGCATGTTCAGCAGGTTGAGGGAGGTGATCCTCCCCTCTACTCTGCTCTCGTGAGACCTCACTTGGAGTACTGTGCACACTTCTGTTGTCCTCAACATCAAAAGGACATGGAACATTTGGAACAAGTCCAGAGGAGGGCCACGAGGATGATCAGGGGACTGGAGCACCTCCCATATGAAGCAAGCTGAGAAAGCTGGGGCTGTTGAGCCTGGAGAAGAGAAGGCTGTGTGGAGACCTCATAGCAGCCTTCCAATATCTGAAGGGGGCCTATAAGGATTCTGGGGAGGGAAGGACTCTTCATTAGGAACTGTAGTGATAGAGCAAGGGGTAATGGGTTCAAACTTAACAGAAGAAAATTAGATTGCATGTAAGGAAGTTCTTTACTGTGAGGGCGGCGAGGCATGGGAATGGGGTGCCCAGTGTAGTTGTGAGTGCTCCATCCTTGGCGGTGTTCAAGGCCGGGTTGGTTAGAGCCTTGGGTGGTATGGTTTAGTGTGAGGTGTCCCTGCCCATGGCTGGGAGTTTGGAATTAGATGATCTTAAGGTCTTTTCCAACCATAACTATTCTGTGATTCTATAAATATTGAAGATATAAAACCTATACTCCTTTAGTTTTGCAGGCTCTAAAGTGAGTATATGGACTACTTGAACAGGAAGAGAGGAATGTCATTCATATGCATGAGGATCTTACTGAGGACTTTTCACGATTTCTTTCAGGATGCAATTTCTTATCTGCATTGATTGCCATATGGATTTAAAAACATATGACCTTCCATTATATAGATATTTCTCTTTACAGTCCAGTAATCTGTAGGATATTGCATCTTGTAATGAATGATACTAGTCAGAGTAGGATAAAGAAGAAGAAACAAGAATCAAAGACAAAGCTTTAACTTCAGGCGAACAATCAGGTCAGTTAGTAAAACAATTAATAGAACCTTCTTTTAAAGCAGTTGACAACCTGGATGTTGCTGCTGTCTGCTTGTAAAAGCTAGAAGGTGGCAGTAGCTGTTGAAGTGGGCTCACTCTTGTTCCCTCAAGACTGTTTCCTCTCTGACCTATAGATTATTCTTGCTTTCTCTCCTGGGTTGTAATAAGAATGAGGAAATTTATCCAGAAAATATTTAATGCAGCTCTATCTAACCCTTGTGTTTTCCAAAGAAAATGCACAAAGCTATATGTAAGTGTCTCAAAGACTGTTCAAGACATGAGCTATGATCACTATTTCACATCAGTGTTAAGAAGTTGTGAAAAGGCCAACCAGATTGTACTAGAAACAAATTTCCAGTAAAGGTGTCATTAATACCATTACAGAAAGTCCTGACAGTATAGCGTACTTCTTGTAATATTGAGTTTGCATTTTCACATTTTTATCTAAGTAAAAGGCTAGTGTTCCAGCTTGCACAAAACCAGAAAGTGGCAGATGCTCCTGGAGAGCAAAAAAACCAGCAAAAATGCCAAGAGCCTGTGATGAGGTCCACGAAAGCTTAAATGCACTATAGAGGAACAGGTGTAAGTATTTGAACAAAATAAAACGTCATATGCTTTTCAAGCAAACTTAATCAACAGTGAGAAGTTACACAAGGCCAGTATTTTGTCCCAGCATCGTGTTATACTCAATAGCATCTCTTGGTAAATATAATGTATCTTATGGTGTTACCATCTTGTGCCACTGCTCTCTTGGAAGAGAATAAAAGCTGTGCACTCAATTTGCAAGTAAAAAAATGCTCCCTGAAAGAATATCACTGATCTGTTAACATACCAGTAGCACACATTTGGAAAATGAGGTAAAATCCCACACGTACCTAGAATCAAAGTCAATGCCAAAGCTGTAGATCGTACCTGGGCATGCCAAGATCAGGCTATAAATGAAAAAATTTCTATCTATCAGTGAGGTTCTGTGACAACATTTCATCAACTTTTGGAAAGATATAAACTACTTTCTAAAATTATTTGTTTTAAAAGAGATCACTTGGCCTGTTTGTCATAGTAGACATACATCTAGAGGCTGAATTCTCTACCTTTTCAGTAAGAGATTATTCATGTCACAATTTTAGACTGTTTATATATTACATGAAAATGTGCTTTATCTGCTTTTCCCAGTAATTTTTCTTTTAATACAATTATATGTATGCATGCTTTGCTTCTTTGAAGGTAAACAAACTCTTCTAGCAGACTTTCATCTCTATTTTGCATGCAGTCATTGCACAATTAATGTAGCGATATTTTTTTTTTGCGATATTCTGACAAAAAATTAGTTGTGACTAATAAGTGACCTGGCAATTAATAACCAATAATGATGAGGGCCAAAGAGCAAAAGAGTAAGCTATGCTATACCTGATTTCAGGCACAAGACTGCGTGAAAAGGGGACAATTCTCAGGGAATAGCCAACAGAGAATTCTTTAATAGTTCTGCTTCTGTAAGTGAACTCTGCTCCATGAAAGAGAGTAAGAAAGAGTCTTCATCCTTTTCTGATGTTTACATAAATAATGTTAAACAGTTTTTCATAGCTGAAACTTGCAAAGTTCAGCAGTTTGAGCATAGAGGTGTCTTGCATTTGTACAAACCAGGGCATGCCTTAATGATAATACTATAAAATATGCTTAAGTAGAAAGCCATATTTGGTGCCAGGGAGGAGCTCTTAATGCTTGCTGCAGCCATATTTGAGCCAATGTGAGGATTCATGCCTGTGCCTTCACATATTTGTATATTACAAAACTGCAGCATTTATTGATCTTAGAATCATAGAATCATAAAATAGTTAGGGTTGGAAAGGACCTTAAGATCATCAAGTTCCAAATCCCCTGCCATGGGCAGGGACACCTCACACTTAACCATGTCACCCACGCTATCCCATACTATCGCTGTATGTGACAGTGACCCAACTGAACAGGAAATAAGTTTCTATCTTTCCACTTTTGACAATAACTGTTAGAAGTCATAAGGTTAACCCATGAGGAAATGCTGCTTCAATTCCAACACAATTTTGGAATATAAAGCAGACCCAAAACAAAAGGTAATTCTTTTCTTTAACAGTTGGTTATATCATACCTACATATCTTGAAAATTTCCCAGGACTAATTTCTTTTTTTTTTTTTAATAGATTTCAAGGAAGAAAGTACATTTACCATGATGGTCAGTGGTATTAAGAATTGAAGGCTGATTGCTTCTTGTTTAATATTCTCATACTAAATAATCCCTTATTGTAGCATCACCACTTTCATCCCCTGGCTGCAGGCATCTCCATCTCCATTTCAACACTTAATTCTCCCTTTCTTTCATTTTGCTGCACAGTAGGCTAGCTGCAGATTTTCCATTACCTCCTGTCTTCTCCAGTGTCCTTTATTAGCCCAACAGTCTCCATCCATGGAAATTTTCAAAACCTAACAGGAAATAGTCTTGAGCAACCTGCTTAAATTGACCCTGCTTTGAGCAGGGATGGTAGACTAATCTCCAGATGTCCCTCCTAATCACATGAAATTTGTGTTTCTGTAAATATACTGCATCTTCCTCAAACACACATCATACACTGTGGCAGGATCAGAGCTCCTTTAAGGAAAGACAGTAGGACACAGGGATAGCAAAAGTAGACATGTTTTTAATTCGTCCCCCTCTCTAATATTTCTCTAGTCACCAATTTCTGCAAAAATTGATATTGCTACTACTATAAAGCTAAGAATACGAAGCTAGCCTGTCACTGGCTAACTGGTTCAAAATTACTACGTTAGGAAGAAGAAAGAATAGGCAGATAAACATAATTACAAAGTCCTTTCTGCAGTAAACTGAATGAGGAGACCTTGAAATAGTCAGTGTTAACACTGTCTGTAGTGCCCTCCCTTTAAATTAGGACTTAAATTTCCTGTTTAATAAAAATGTAGTACATTTAGTTTCGCATGTAAATCTCTTTTCTGGGACATATTATAGCAGAGGAAAAACTTCAGCTCGAGTAAAAAGAAAAAAATCAAAATGGGACATAGTCAAGAAAGGGTAAGATAGAAATAGTCTGAAAGGTCTGGCCAAAGGGGACAATGAACAAATTATTTATTCAGATCTTCATTAGCACTTAATAGAATTCATAACATTCACTCAGAATAGTTCCCTTATATTGCTGATAAAGTTGGATACGGTGAGTTGCAAACAAAATGTGAGCACTGCTGAATATTTTTCCTGTATGACTACACCGTTTTTGCATATTAACTAATCAAAATACCAACAAATGCTATAGGTTAGCAAGTTCTGGTGGTTTAAATCAGCAAAATGCAGCCACCCACAGTTTTTTCATATATATTTGCTCTTTCTGCCTTGTATGCCTTTAACTATTCAGGTGAAAGTTTTCAGAGCTTTTGGAACTCTGCAAAATGAATGGAAAATAACCTCAGTGTCCTCTCTATTCATGCTCTCAATAGGAAAATCAGGTTGCAATTCTACATCTTTGTGTGAACAATTGTTGTAACATAATAGAAGCTCTGTTTGCCTACAGGGCACAGCACTACCAACATTTAATTCATTACTTTGTGAAACACTTTATAACACCCAGCATCTGAAAAGCCACATGAACAATTTAGTTTTATTATTCTGAATGTAAAAGAAGAATAGGCAATTCCAGGTATGTTAGCTGTCTTCTACATTCTTGTCATTGAAGAAATTTACAGGTACGTGATTAAAGCAGCAGGACAGAAATCAAATGCTAATTGAGAGTAGCCACTACTTTTCTAAAGAATAAAACTAATGATGACAGAACTCAGAGTTTGCTCAACCTCAAAATACTGTCCACATTGATGGCTCCAATACTGCCCTTGCGGTTAGATTCCCTGCCTGTTCACATTGATTTTCCTTAATCCTCCTCCTATGGTGTCTTGAGAATAGGCCAAGTAGCACTTCAAGGGAAGAGACCTCAGACACTTGTGGGCCCCTACAGATGCCTTCAGGCATTCCTATACTCCATCTGAACTATGTATTTTAGCATGTTTCGTATGTCACCCATGGAGAAATCTAGTACTCTTTCTTCCAGAGTATTTACGATTATCAACATGACAATATTGTTAGCAGCAGCGACTGGAATAAATAGTTTAGTGCCTGATTATTCCAGCGAAGTTATAGAACAAAAATCAGAGAAGTGC
>JAOEHY010004638.1:0-11199 GCA_025447955.1 Psilopsiagon aurifrons | reverse complement strand
AAGGAAAAAAAAACAACACAGCTCCACACTGGCTACCAAGAAGGAGAAAAACAACTGCTACTGCCGAACCCAGGACAATTATAATTTTTATACTGATGTCATGCCTGCCATAATTTTTGAACGGACAAGAATAGCAGTCTCAAGACTTGAGGTTTACTTCAGGCACCTGTCATAGAAGACTATCTTAAGAGTCAAGAACAGAGAAATCTATTTCTCATAAAACTATTTAATTAAAAAGCATATTTAAAATTAAAATTGTTAAGAATAGTGATTGCTTTACTAATATGGGGGTGGTTATGCCAAGGAAATTAAGTAGTGTTAATATGGGAGTAATTACAGAAGAACTGTGATAAACTCAATAATAAGAACTAATCAGCGTTCTTGGAAATATTTTCAGACTGACTGGCTGAGTTGAATTATTCTGTGGTTTATATTTTTGCTTTATTAAAGTTGTATGGAGAATAATTTTGGAGGATTCTAATTTGCTTATTCTCTTGCCGTTACTGTTTCACATGGGGGAAAAAAAAACAAAACAAAACAAAACAAAACAAATGAAGCTATTTAAAAAACTTTTTTGCAAAATTAAGTTTGCTCAAAGGATCAGGTTTTTAATCAGGTTTCACTCAAAGTAACAAAAAAATGCTACCTGAAATTTCATAGATTTTCAATAGACACTATTCCACAAACATTTCAGTTTTTACAAGACAGCTAAAATAGATTAACAGAAATGTATCCCATAGTCAATATTTTCATTTTCTCTTGGCAGAGTAGTTCCTGATCATTGTCTAGGAGGAGGAAAAACAATGAACCAAATCCCAGGCACAACTACAGGCTGGGCAGAAAGAGATTCAGAGCAGCCCTGCGGAGAAGGACTTGGGGGTGTTGGTCGATGAGAAAATGAATATGAGCCAACAGTGTGTGCTCACAGCCTAGAAAGCCAACCATATCATGGCCTGCATCAAAAGCAGCGTGACCAGCAGGTCAAGGGAGGTGATCCTGTCCCTCTACTTTGCTCTCATGAGACCCCACCTGGAGTATTGGATGCAGTTCTGGTGTCCTCAACATCAAAAGGACATGGAACTGTTGGAATAAGTCCAGAGGAGGGCCACAAGGACAATCAAGGGACTGGAGCACCTCCCGTATGAAGATCGAATGGGAAAGTTGGGGCTGTTGAGCCTGGAGTAGAGAAGACTGCGTGCAGACTTCCTAGCAGCATTCCAGTATCTGAAGGTGGCCCATGGGGATACTGGGGAGGCACTCTTCATTAGGAACTGTAGCGATAGGACGAGGGGTAACAGGTTCAAACTTAAACAGGGGGAGTTTAGATTGGATATGAGGAAGAAATTCTTTACTGTAAGGGTGGTGAGGCACTGGAATGGGTTGCCCAGGGAAGTTTGAATGCCCCATTGCTGGCGGTGTTCAAGGCCGGGTTGGACAGAGCCTTGGGTGGCATGGTTTGGTGTGAGGTGTCCCTGGCCATGGCAGGGGGGTTGGAACTAGATGATCTTAAGGTCCTTTTCAACCCTAACTATTCTATGATTCTATGAAATTATTGTTCAGGAAGAAAGATTCTGAACAGAGAAATGAGTATGTTTAAGCAATAGTTTGAGATTTTTTTCCAGCAGGAATCACAAAGAATTACAATCCAAATCTACAAATATTTTGCATTAACTCAAAATTTCATTTTCATTACATAATATTTTTACCACTAAGCTTCATCACGCTCTAGCTTTCTGAGCATCTAGTTGCTGCATCAGTAACTTTTCTTGCTCCAACATTTATTTGCAGCAGCTGTTGCTGTTGCTGCTGCTCTCTCCTCAGTGTCTCAGTGGTAACGCAGCATGTGTTTCTTACAGTCTTGGGGACCCTATTACCAGCCAAAAATATTACCACTGTGTGATTGCAAACACTGATTTAAGTTTTCCAGAATCTGCTAGTTCACAATAGCTGAAAAAAGGTTCAGGATGCTAGATATATTAACGGATTCAACTAGACTGTCTAAATACATTTCCACCAAGCTGCCTTCATCTACCCACCCTCTTCCACATTTTTCCTACTCTATGTTTCTTCTATCACCAATAGAACACATATTTTTAACATCTCTATAAATGCAGGTATTTTAAAGTGGTAGGGAAAGGGTAATTCTCTGTCTTGACCATGGTGACATCTACCTTTTCTGATGATCACATGAGGCTGTTGTTGACTCAAAGTTATTCACATTTTTCCATAAATGAATCTACTAGATAATGCCAGTATGACTGCAGACTCAGTTCCAGTGTTGCTTCTTCAGTACCTTTGCCACCATATTCTGTAGCAGCACATGTGTCACTGCTTCTGAGGGAGCTCACTGCATGTCCAGCAGTTCTCAAATTGCCTCTCCCGTTAGAACAAAGGAAACCTGGAAGACTCAAGCTCTTGTCTGGTGTTAGTTCACCAACAGGGCACCTGTTATTACCAAATCCAAACCAGTAACTGCAAATAATGAGCATCTCTTCATCCTCTATATTTTAAACTATAAATTGCTCTAAATGAATTTTGTTTTGATACCCATTATGCACTCTGCATGTGTCTTTTAATAGAGCCTTATATGGTTCATTGCTTACTGTAGAAGTGTAATAATATTTTTTGGCCCTTCACCGTAAGGTAGTACCAGTGACACAAAGACCAGAGCATGAAAAATGAACTCTGGAGCTGCCAAATGGAATTTTTGGGATTGCAGGGCTGGGATTTAAAAGACAGCTGAATCTGGATTTCCAGCCACAGGCAGAAGCTACAGTCCAGTGGCTGCCAGAAACTCTACTGTTAGATTTCAGTGACATCAGGGCAAAGAAGGAAAAAAACCAAAACATAATGTAGGGAAATTTTTAATGACTTGCATCTCCTGTCTATGAAATTTCTGAGTGCAGGCAAACAGCTGTCAATGATTTACATAAAACATTCAGCCAGGATATCCCTTGTGATTTTACACTTCTGGTTCACACAGATGGGTGAACTAGGCTCAGCTGGAACACGTAGCATCCATGGCTTTACTTGGAATTCTTCTCCTGTTCTTTTTTTATGAGTACATTTTGCTTTACAAACACTAAATAGGAATCGGACTCCTAGTAAAGAAGTGTGATTTAAGACCATTTGTCCATGAAAAACTTATTCCCTGGCTATTTGGAATCTCCTTAGGTGGTAACTAAAGATGTTCTGCTGATATATGGTGTTCCATTTGTGAACTTTAAAAGCCATGGTAATAAGAACATGTGCTCTGCCAAATAGCAATGGCCCAATGGCTCCATTAATCTTGTCTGGCCCAGCATCACAAATATACATGTTTGCCCATCTCTGCTCTAGGAGGAGATGTGAACTGGGCCACCATATATTTTTCTAGGCCATCTGGCTGTGGTTGTAGCCATCCACAAAGTTACAAAATTTCATATGCAATGGTGGATTACTAGTCCTTTTACTTGCTGAAGCATGCCTGTTGAGCAGTCTGAATATGTAGATATGTGTCATCAGTATAGTCAACACAGCTGGAGATTCACTTGGGCAAAGCCTGCTATGGTATTGCATGCCACTACCAAAAGGTAACATGGAACAGGACCAGGAGATGTTACTTTCCAATTTTTTCAGTCCTTGAACTATCAGCAGAGCAATGGAATTTGAAAGTTTCCAAATGCACCACTTAAGGCTTCTTCTTGACAGTCACTGTTATTGCTGCACTGATTGTTTTCCATTTCTCATCTGCAGAAGATATTTTTTTCTTATCCTGCAGTTTTTCTTCTGCTCACAGTTTGCCCATATTTTGTATAGTCACCCTGCACCACGAGACATCACTATTCTAATAAAACAGATGCTGGAGAAAAAGTGTAGTAGTTCAGTTTCATTTTCACTTTTTTCCCCCTCCTTCTTTTTAAGAAGTACAGGCCAGCCAGTTTGGGCTACCATAAATTAATCTGCATCTGTGCCCCTGGCTCCGAACAGATAAGTTCAGGCTTAGTGCAGAGATTCTTCTTACAGCAGTGCCACTGGTGGATGCTGCTTGCTGATGCTGCTATTGACATGGTTGCCCAAGGCAGGAGATAAAGATGTCATACTGATAATACTGTGCTGCAATGCAGCTGTGGATTAGTCCTGCTTTGGGGTAGAGCTCTCATTTTATAGGAGTGGATCTGAGAATCAGAGAAGCCAAAGGATACTCTCAAAATGGTGATGTAAAATGTCTGTCATACTAAATCCCATCAGAAAAGCAAGAACAGATGAATACAATGCAATGCAAGATGCAAGGCAGCCTATTTTGTGATGTACACTCACAAAATGAGCTCCTCTACTTTCTTGCCAGTTCAATGGTTCCTACTTGTAAGACTATCATGTACCCATGCTGTTTACGGTCTCAGTTTTCCACACACTGATAATCTTTAACATATATATATCCAGTACTGATTATCATCAAAGCAAAGTTTTGTTCTCCACCTCATCTTTTTCATATTTGTCTGGTACTGAACTCTTTCCACCCTTCTATTGTTTCCTATTATGTATCTTTATAGGATGCTCTTGGTTTCAATTTCAGTTCTTTAATGTCTAACCTTTTAAAATACATATGCAGTATATTTATGACATTTTTTTTTTCTTGTGGTAGAACAGAATTTCTTTAAATTAAGCTTTCTTTTTCATATTTTAGAAAGTCTGTTCTCTGATACCTTTTCATTTCCATCAAGTCTTAATAGGATTCAAAATTCTGTTTCAAAAAATTCAAATACCCTCTTCCGTGTTCAAAGGTCGTTTTGTGTGTCTTTTTGAGATAGTCCTCCTGAGATAATATCATGGTTTACACAGTGCTGCACCAGCTACCAAGGAGAAAAATGACTGCTACTGCTGAACCGAGGACAGATAAATAAATGCTTCATTTATTTATTGTAGCATTGGAAAGATGAAGTAGTGCTCAAATTAATAAGATATAAGGGCTGGAGCCCCTTGTGCTGCTTATACACATTCTCATTAGAGCTACCCCAATAACATGTTAAGAGGAAACATCCTGCCCCAGAATCTGGTGTCTGGTCTGTCCAGTGTCATGATCATCCCTTGTTTAGCCTAGAGGATTTTTGCTACAAATTCCATCCACCTTTGGATCACTTAATGTCAGAACCCTTCAGAAATTACCCCAAGACTCCCACGCAGGTGAGGCTAAAGGCTGCAATGAGTGCTGTGGTCGCAAGACAAGTCAATGCTGTGCTAAAGGTGGTCACAGAATCATAGAATAGGTTGGACTGGATAGGACCTTTAACGACCAACACTTCCTGCAATGATCAGGAACATCTTTGTGTATATCCAGTTGCTCAAAGCTCCATTTGACCTGTTCTTGAATGTTTCCAGGGATGGGGCACCTACAGCCTCTCTGGGCAACCTGTTCCAGTGTTTCACTCCCCTCACTGTGAATTCTTTTTTCCTTATATCTAGCCTGAATCTAACTTCTTTTAAAACCATTACCCCTTGCCTTATTGCACCAACGTACCCTTTGTCCCCCTTAAAAGGGTGTCCCCCTCTTTCTTTAAAGCCCCCTCACAGGGCTGCAGATAATCTAGGTTTAAATGATTCAATAATTTTCTATTGTTGAGGTATTTTGACACCTCACACGCATATGGGTAAGTCTTCCATGAGTATGGAATATATCATTGCTCTAGGGATTTTCTAGAAAATATTGATAGTTTTGAATACTATTTTTCCTACTAAGCAAGTATTTAATCTTTAAAAGTCTTGGCTATGTATGAGTATAGAGTATCCTGAACCTTTCAAAGATTTTCCTTCTGTAACAATTTGTAAATACATGCCATTCTTCATAGAACTGCTGGGATGCTGTTATTTTCTAGACCAGTGACAATATGCACAAAATTTACCAAAAAAGCCAAACCCAAGCAAATAAAATCTTTTATTCTTTTGAACAGACCTTCAGACTGTATTTTTGAGTGGTATTTTTCCACTCACAATGTAAATATGGATCAAAAAAGACCCAAAACTTGGGTCTAGCCTAACATATTTGACTCCATGAAGTGTTATAACAAGTCACTAAACTTGCAATGTTTAAATCCTTCTCCATTATCTTTTAGCCTCAGGAGATGCTTACATCTTTTTAAACCTGACGCATAGTATTTGGAATATGTTTTATAGAAAACAATTTAAAAACATATATTAACCAAGAGCAGGTTTGTTTATTTATTTGTTTAAATCCAGAGTATACATTATTCTTTAGAGATGTTAGAATGGGTGTCATTCCCATACTTAACGCTCCTGGACAGGAGTCAGTTTCAGTCTCTAAGAGATGCAGTTGTATTGGTGCACTGCCTGACACGAAAGGGATACCCATCTGGATAGTTTACTCATGTCCAACAGCATCTCTCCACAGAACAGTACAAAAATGTGTCAAAACACCTCCAGTCTTCTTGCTAATTCCTAGCAGACCCAGCAGGATGATTGGATGTATGTTCATTGTCTTAGATGATAGTACTGAGCTGATAATTGTTGTATTTATGTTTTCCCTACATAGCAGATTCTGACTTCAGGGCCCGTTATTAAGTCTGAGAAAATTTAAATGAGGATATGAAAAGTTTAGAATAAGTGAGATATGAGACCCTCAGGAACTCCACAGTGTGCTCTCAGAAAGCTAATCCTATACAACATTAAATTGCTCCACTATCCTTGAGGACTTGTATCCTTTTTATTTCAAGCATGCTAATTCACCGCCATTCTCTAAATACATAGACTTGCCACAGCACTGTGATTTAATATATCTGTCTCATTAACAAAAATGAGCACAATTTTTCTTTCAATCTCCATAAAAACATCAGTGACTGTGTTAAAACATTTAAATGGATTTTTATTACATTTTTGTAATCTAAAATAAATTTGAGACATAGAAACAACTACCTTTATTATTATTATTATTATTGTTACAATATGGCATCCTTCCAAGGTTTTTTTTTGCTAGATATACTGATTTCAAAGATTGCTTTGTTTTAAAGAGAAATGTATAGAACATTGATCTGAGAACATCCCTTGAAAAATTAGTTCATATATTGTTTTGCTTTCTTCATAAATCAAACTAGGAAAAAGAAACCCAGCATTACTAGAAAGGTATTTTTTATATATGAATGTTAATATAATGAAAATTATTATTTTAAGATTTTAATGTAATAAACGTGTAAATTATGATAATGTTAGTTTCTGTAATAAAAAAAATAATATGCAAATGCCAACCACCCTGCCTTTGTCAGGATATTCCCATCCTAAAGATCCCTGTACATGGAACTACGTCTCAAAGTTTCATGAGATCTTTCTCCATGTGGGATAAAGGAAGACTGCTTGTTTGAATGCCTTCACATGTGTCTGTATATCTGAGCCTAGAAGTATTTTTAAAGCAGAATTGTTTGCATTTTTTGTTAAAATTCATCAATATTTTAACAGTAGTCAAAATCATACTTTTGCTTAATTTACTATTTACTTGAAATAATTATAACTCTTTTCAAGTTTTAGATAGTTTGTTGGAAATTTTCTTTAATGTTTGAACTGAACAGGTGTTGTACCATGATATCATGGAGCTATCTTCAACAGAGGCATGATAGTGAGGCTCAGAGAAAGATACGGGCAATACACATTACCACTGTCTTTTAAATAACATGTTACTTTGAATATACATTGTGAGCATGACTTTTTTTACAAGCTAATCCCGCTCTGTAGTTTCAGGTAAACAAGAGCATTTCTTGCAAGCAACAACTATACTTCACCCACAAGAAAGATGAAATTCAGTCCTGTGTTTCTCCATGTATATTCTTTCAGTGTATTGGTTGTCCCACATATGTACCACTGAGATTTCAGGAATAAAAAAAGCTTTTGACTATCTCCTTTCACATAAGACTGTAAGTCATTCATTATATGTCTTTTTGAGAGTCACTAAGGCACATTCAGAACACATAAATTTAATCCTTCTATAGTATTCTAGAAATACAGTTATTTTTGTAGCAATGGAGAAGTATGATTACTTTAGTTGTACTACTAGGAATGCAAATACGACATTTTCATTTTAAACACTTCAGACAGATTATTCTATTTGAGGTCCTTTCATTGACTGGCTAGGAAAGGTCCTGGATTTTAGTACACTGTTCCTGCTCTTAAAGGAAATTGATCATGTAAATCTGATACATTGTTTGAGTACAGAAAAACATCCTGGAGGTCCCTTTTCCTTGATCTTAGAAGGCACGATTTCTGTTTTCTTGCTCTGAAATTTAAATTTTTACCCTCCCACTAAGCATATTGATTATGAAGGTCAAGGTCATATTCTTAAAACTATTGAGGTATCTCTACACCTATTTCTTTATGTGTTGATACCTATAACTGTTTGCAGATACATGACCTCAGGTTATACAAATATTGCATGAATACCTAAAGATGGGATCATCAGGTCTCTCACCAGTAGCAAAGTAGTAATGAAGCCCCAGATCAAATATTCCTCTATTTGGGATGCCTATAAAGCTCTGTCTATCTTCTTTAGAATCAGGAGGTGTCCCTACCAGTGGCAGGCAGGATGGAACTGGATGATCTTAATGTCCTTTCCAACCCTAACTATTCTATTACTCTATTTTATAATTCTATCCCATTTGTACCAATAAAGTATGATAATTAAAAGTTCCAGTTAGCATACTTATTTCATTTGTGTTTATTTTTAAAGTACACTTTTGTAGTATATTATTGTAATTTATATCACACAGAGATTGAACATTGAACAAGATCTTATTGCTATCAATTGTAATAGCTGAATTAAGCATAGAGTTGGTCTGACTTTCCAGCTGATAACAAACTTCTATTTATTTTAATATCTTCCTTTCAGGACTGAGTTGATTCTTTTCCAGTCTATTTTCCTCTGGCCTTGTAATGAATAACTACCAGCATCTTGTTTCCCCCTTATTTAGAGAAAAAGTGTGGTGATGTGTGCATCTATTTCCATGCAGTGCACATTTTCTCTCTGATATTACGAGCCTGTTTCTGAGCAAGTCTGTTTAATGCAGGTATCTATACATCCAGCTTTACTGATGTCATGGGTTCAGCAGTAGCAGTCATTTTGATCCTTCCCAGTAGCTGGTGCAGCGCTGCTTCCCAGACTTTCAGCCTGGGAGCAGCACTGATAACACCAATGTTTTCAGTTACTGCTTAGAATGTTTGGCCTGGTAGAGGACTTTCTGAGCCTCATGCTCTGCCAGGGAGGAGGGGAAGCCGTGAGGAATCAGGGACAGGGCACCTGACCCAAACTGACCAAAGAGGTATCCCATACTACAGCATGTCATGCCAAGGATGGAAATACAGGGTGGCAGAGACCTGGAAGGGAGATGCGCACTGCTGCGTTGGGCTTGGTATTGGGTGGTGAGCAGTTGTATTCTCTTTCCTTGTATTTCTTATGTCATTAATTATTATTGGTGGCAGCAAGAGTGATTTGTGTTATGCCTTAGTTATTGAACTGTTCTTATCTCAACCTGTGGGAGTTGCATTCTTTTGGTTCTCCCCCCCACCCCCCCTGGGAGCTGGGGGGAAGAAAGAGGGGAGGGGAGTGAGTGAGTGAACTGTGTGAGAGGCTTAAACCATGACAGTTCTTTTTGGCGCCCAATGTGGGACTTGAAGGGTTGAGATAACGAGAGGATTAATAGTCACCCATCACAATGCTGATTTATTGGCTCTCAAAGTTGTTGCGCCTGATTCTCTTGAGTTCATGGTTTCAGCCTGTTGTATCCTACTTACTGACACTATTTGCTATCTTAGCATTTTTCACATATGGGTTTTGGCCTAAGGTTCTTGTTTCATTGTACTTTATTGGAATGACTCGTAATACAGGTGGGCTCCAGCTGCAGGGTGAGATGGATGTGGATGTGGACTTGTACCTGACCATCCTGCTGCTTTTCACAGTCCTGGCCCTCGTCCTCAGCTCCGTCTTTCTGAGGCTGTGGGAAGCAGAGGTGGGGCGGCTCCGGGAGCAGCCAGCGGCTGAAACTGCCCGGGAGCACGGCTCCAAGGACCAAGAGGCCTGGAGGAAGTGGCTGCCAGTAGAGGAGGTCAGGGCGGTAGAGGAGGGGAATGAGGTGGCTGCCGAGCAGTGGGGGGAAGCAGCGGAGGAGCTGAGTCCCGTGGCTGAGCTCAGCCCTGCGGCGCCTGAGAGTATTCCCCAGCAGCTGCTTGCAGAGCCCCGTGAGCCCGAGCCCCAGGAGTATGCGGGCAACCATGCAGCACTTCCCAGCAAGGCGGAGGAGGAAGAACCGGACTCAGAAAACGAGAAGCTGGTGGTGAGAGAGCCGGCAAACACAGCAGCCACACCAGCCCCAGTGACAAGGACAGCAGCGTCATTTGCGAGTTCTGAAGGTTTTGAATGGCCTTTGGGTACCCTTGAGACCTGCCTGCTGATTGTGATGGGGGTCACCATGTTGGCACTCATACAGAGTGTGTTTTACCCACTACCAATTTGTCTGTTCCCGAGAGTAAAGCAGAGTCAGGTTTGGGCATTGTATGGGGTCAGAAGACGATGTAGGAGGGCCAAGAGATTTTCCCCAAGGCTGGACAGTGCAGAAACTGCTGAACGGGAGGATGAATTATTTTGAGCCTGGTGGGCCCATGACACTTCAGGCCATCAGAGCAAAGGTGCAACATACAGATGGACTCATGATCAAGGGATGGACTTAGCAATGGACATTCTTGCCCAGGTTATTCATGAGTGTGAACACTGCACACAGCCTCTTCTTCTCTGAAAGACTGTTACAAAGGATGGAGCACAATATCATGGACTGGATGGACTCAGCAGCTTTACAGAAATGGGTTCATGCACAAAGGGATGATCTCTCTCCCTCTGTGTGTGTGTGTGTGTGTATATATATACATGTGTTGGTATATTGAAAATGAGGGATCTGAGCATGATGTGAATGGTATGGAATAAGGGGTGGATATTGCCATGGATTCAGCAGTAGCAGTCAATTTTCTCCTTCTTGGTACTGGCGCAGCGCTGTGTTTTTGACTTTTGACCTGGGAACAGCACTGATAACACCAATGTTTTCAGTTACTGTTTAGAATGTTTGGTCTGGTCAAGGACTTTCTGAGCTTCATGCTGTGCCAGGGAGGAGGGGAAGCTCGGAGGAAGCAGAGACAGGACACCTGACCCAAACTGACCAAAGAGGTATTCCATACCAC
>JAOEHY010004637.1:7224-22260 GCA_025447955.1 Psilopsiagon aurifrons | reverse complement strand
AAGGCCAGGTTGGACATAGCCTTGGGTGATATGGTTTAGTGGGAGGTGTCCCTGCCCATGGCAGGGGGTTTGGAGCTGGATGATCTTAAGGTCCTTTCCAACCCTAACTACTCTATGATTCTATGAGTCTACGAAACTGTAGGTCATATAGCTTGAATTTCATATTGTGAAAATCTCATACTTGGAGCGAACTCCTTGCCAGCAAATTACAGACCAAGATTTATTTCCAAGAATTACTTTCTGGTGAAGTTCAGGTAATGAACATACATTTGTGTCCGTGGAAGCTAATTTTGCTGGTAGTGTTTTTTCACTGACATTATTTGGGCAAGTGGCCATAGAGAAAACTTACTTGAATTTGTTCTTGCTTCTCTTTGATTAGTGCTCAGAAGAGAGTGACCTGGCTCGATCTGCAGATGTGGGCAGGGTTCATCCGCTCTCAACAACTTTTTGTGTGCTCTGTGCAGCATTTTCTGAATTGGAGATATCTATTCACAATGCAAGTAGTGTCAGTGAATATACTTATACTACATGAGTAAGGTATAAGCAAGACTTAAGTCCTGCTCTTTCTTTGTTGAGATAACTGCTTGCATTGCTTGTTTCCGTGTCATTATGATCTAATATATAGATTGGGAGATAAATCTTGTTTCTTCTTGGTTAATGTTACTTTGCACACAGAAGACCTCTCTAATCCAATTTATGCCAACCCTGCATGATCCCCTAGGATGCATATGCATGGCTAGGAGGGAGCAGAATACAGCAGTCTTGCTCCCTTATGGTAACATGGTGCCACATCAGGAGCATAGTGCAATTGCACCTTAAAGCTCATGGAAAGAACACAGGATCTAGGACCACCCATCCCATGTTTTAGTTATATGTCTTTGTACTGCTATAAGCAAAAGATAATGAGGCCAGAACCCCAACAGCTGTAATTTGGTGGCTTTGTTTATCTTCAGTGCTGTGGATCCTGTACAGTGACCTCCACCTGGCCCTGTGTCCTCTCCATACCTGCCCTTGTGTTCTCCATACTTAACATTTACAGCCCATCTAACTGCAGTGTCTAAGGGGGGATTTGATGCATTGTCCTTAGGTGCAAGACTGGGATGTTACTCTGCTTAAATTGTCAAATCAGAGATTCTCTCTTTATCTTCTGGTTCCTTCACAAACCAAACTTGATAGGGTGAAGGTTTCCGCAAGCTTTTGAAGCCAGAATAGTTCCTGGATTGTGGTGCAGCACTTAGCTGGGGGGGTGCAAAGTAGAGCATAGTGTGTTGTCCTGGGAGGACAGAGGCAAGGAGGAAGAGGTTGGAATACCTTAGGCTGGTTCTGCTGCCACAAGCAATGTATTGTCAAACTATGGCCTAATTTCCTTACCTAGGGTGTGTTTAAAGAGGGATTGGCATCAGGACCAGGCCATTAAGCAATTGAAACTGTAATAGAAAACATAACCTTATCACAGATATTTTTTTAAAAACCCTCGGAATATAGCTCAAATATAAGGTTAATTGGAGCCAGAAATGTCAAACTAATGTAGCAATTTACCCTGGGAGACTGCCCTGGCCTTTGAGTATAGCAATAGTACAGACTCCTGAGTAGGATAGTGAAGGAATATAATAGGATTTTATGTAGTCCCCTGTCATATTAAACATTCTTTGCAATTAATTTCTTGTTGCAATGTTATTTTCACTGACCTATTTTTTTTGACCTCCTACAATCTTTAAGCTACCAAAGTAGGGCGTGGGGGAATTCACGGTTCTTAAAGAAAATAAATTAAGAAACCCCTTAACTTAAGCCACTGTCAATACACACACTGCAGTGTAGACTGGTACTAACTCAGAGCACTACGGAAATGCCATTGGCTCATTCTACAATAGGCTTTAGTCTATGAGCTGTACTGATCCATTCAGGAAAATGCTGCTATTGAATGGCTCGTTCAGAAATGAGTGGGAGTTTTCTTGGACTCGGAGTCTGAGAGTATCTGCCCTATGAATGAAACACAATAGATGGTCCTCTTGTCCTCCTGCTGGTTGCTGGCTCTGTTTCTCCTACTGTTAACTGGACATCAGACTAAGATAACTTGGTGTTGTGATCGAGTCTGATTGATCCAAAACTGCTGGACTCAAAGTTAACTGTGGTAAAATCCCAAAGTTGTGGAATAGCAAGGGCATCCTGGTAGATTCCAGCTGTTCTGACTCCAACTGAACCCCTTTCCACCTGGCCTGGATACATAATCCGCTTTCATTTTTTAATCAAACATTACTAAAGTAATTTTCTCTCTGTTTTTATACAACTTCCTCAGTTTACTACAGAAGTGGCGGTATTTCTCCGGAGACCTAATGTTTTCTGAAAGCATCCCTTTGTCTGAAGGTGTGAGTGGGTAGGATAGTCAAATCCCCAAATAAATCGCTCTGGAAGAGTATTAAACTTCCATCACAGAGACAGACAGATGCCTGC
The DNA here is from genome assembly GCA_025447955.1 of Psilopsiagon aurifrons. Taxonomy (NCBI): domain Eukaryota; kingdom Metazoa; phylum Chordata; class Aves; order Psittaciformes; family Psittacidae; genus Psilopsiagon; species Psilopsiagon aurifrons. The sequence continues at coordinate 19,809 of JAOEHY010004637.1, read as the reverse complement.
TGGAAACAGTCAGGTGTCTGGGGAGGGAAGGAGAGCTCCTGATCTCTGGAAATCCCTTTCACTCCTGTTTTTTCTGTCATTCTAAGCGATGGAAAGTGCTACCCCATGAGAGTGTACCTGTGTCCAGGTTTGCAGTCAAGGTGACCAGCTCAAAGGAGAGAGAACAGTACAGGCAACGAAACTTTCTGATCTTAAATAAGAACTCTTAACGTAAGCCCAAGTGTTTTCCAAGCAAGTGTCCTTAATGCTTTTCCCTATGGTAATAAGGATTTGGGTTTTTTTTTAAAGTGGAGCTGGAACCAAATATCATTGAATCAAAGAAGCCAGCACTAATCAAAGCACATCAAAGAGGTTCCTCATCAGTTGCCTGGAGCAACAGAATCTAAAGCCTATCATCTTTCTTATGCTAAGCTGGAGGAATTCAGAGAAGAGAATTTTGTCTGCTTGCTCTCAGATGAAGACAGAAATAGCGTTTTCAAGGTTTCTTTAATAGTTCAGTGCATCGATCCATTCAGCTGTCATAATTTTTCAGTCTCAGACTTAGATTTCCTGGGATCTTTTTCATATGAAAAGCAATCAAAGGAACCTTTAAAGAGGTGGTGGGTTGCCTCTTTCAACAGTTACAGATGTGCTTCCCACTCTTATATTGTCTCGTTCTGTACTCTCCCCTCTCTAGGTCCTGAAAATGGTACCCCTATGACTCCTGATCCTGAAATCCATAGGATCATAGAATAGTTAAGGTTGGATCTACAGATGCATTTCATTCTTAGCTAATAGCACTCAGAAGGGGCAAGTGACTCAGCTGGAACATGGTTCCCTGTTCAGGTGAGAAATCCTGCCCTTAGACTGGTATTTTCTGGTGTTCCCTGATACAGAAAATAGGGATGTTTGTACTTACTGTCTAATTCCAGAAGATGCAATTGTTACCTAAAAACTTGTGAACACTCCGTACAACCAAATGATTACTCAGGAGTAGAAAGGCCTGAATTGATTTTTACACTTGAGCAGTTAATAAAACACCCACCACCAAAACCTCCTGGCCCACCCTGGGGACTTTCAGGCCATCAGTGGTAGATACCCAGACCTTTCACGCTGATTGTATTTGCCAGCAATAAACCCCAGCAAGATGTGAGCGTCTTGATCAACCTGCAGTATCACTGAGGTTGGAGCTCTGGTTTTATGGTGTTCCAGGTCAGTTGTTGTGCACATCCTTACTAACAAGTCCCAGAGCATTTTGCAGAATGTCTGCCCATGGGCTGAGTCCCGTATCCCAGCTCCAGGCTGGAATGTGTTGGCATTTCAGGGCGAGCAACACTTTGCTCTGGTTGTTAAAAGAGGAAGTGAAGAACAGAAGTTCCCCAACCTGAAACTGCAGGGGGAAATTTAGTGTGGTAGAATGTAATTATCCAAATTGGAATATGGCCAGGATCCTGGAGTTAATAATACCCTCTGCTCTTGCAAAAAGTGCTATAGGATCTTTAATGACTGCTAGTGGTCAGCGGGCTTCACCTCGCATCTCAAAAGATAGATGTTAAACAGACCAGAACTGTAGGTATTTCAGTCATTTGTAGAACACAAATATTTCTGGCTGGCCTCTGGCTGCAGCCTTCAGGTTCAGGAGGGAATTGAGTTAAACAGCCAGGGAGGAGACATTAGTCTTAATGAAAATGATCCCATTAAAGGCAAATGACATGCAATTGGTGAAGGACTGCTGAGATGTACAGTGAAGTGCCTGTCAGAAAACACTTGGGTACCCCAAATCACCCATCGTCTTTGGTGACCATCAGCATCATGCAGTATGGAGGAATGGAATAAAAAAGGCGAAGAGCATGCTTTGTGTAAAAGGATCAGCTCCTGTGGAAATCTGTAGTATGAATTTCCCCTGATTTCTTGTAATAGTGGAAGTTTTGTGCAAATGAGTTGGGAAATGGGTGTCAGTGGCAAGATCCCATTGTGTTAATTAGCCTGGCATTGACAAACTTCATAGAGCCTGGGAACCTCCACAGCAGGAAAGAGAGCACATCGCAGAGAATCCCTTTAGTCACAACTGACTCGTGCCATGGGACTTCAATTAAAATCCGGACCAGGCCACTTTTTATCGTATTAATGAGAAATTACTGGAGTTTTTAGATCTTTTATAAACTATCTGTCTACTTTTCTACCGTGCAGCCCATCATGATGGTAGATGAGGTGCTGCTAGTCTGTCTTGGCTGCTTTTCCTTAGCAAAAGGTTTGTTATTTTATACTGCACCTAGCACGATAGGCTCTGATGTTTGGGATCAGTGGGCATTGCTATACTACCAGCTGTAATAAAGAGTAGAAGGCCAATGATACCATGTGTTGTTAAAATGAAGAAAGACTTGCACAATTCTCTCCCTTGGTACATCCCTGTACATTGGTACTTACACTATAACAGTATTATCTCAGGGAATATAAGTCTGCTACAGGATATTGCCACTTTAACCACCTGAACTGCCTTTTAGTTCCAGTTTCAACTCAGTGTCAAAAATATTACCCCTGTTTAAGATTAATTTGTGACAAAATGTCATATTAATACAGCTATATTTCCCAGGGGATAAATATGGCCTTTTGAAGAGCAGCCATGGCAGAGTGCTGTATAGGACTATAGAGAATTATCAACAGGCTTTTGCTTTAGCAAATGTCATGCTACCAGAAGAATGGTGCAGTTTGCAGGTAAGTATAGCATACAGACTGCTTTATTGTAAGAGTGAGGTTATGATATTTTCTTCCTATTAATCCATATCTCATCCCTAATTATATTAGCACCTCTCAGTGACACCTGATTAAGAATCTGAAGAGGAAACTGTCAGTTAACTATAAATCCATCAGCGCTGTATCATGTTTATTTTTGGCATCTCAGCTGTTTTGGGAGGCTGATGTTTACCTTGAGGCTTGTGCATCATTGGTAGAATTACTTCTGATTTATACCAGTGGGTTTGCAATCGCAGTTGAGCCCTATGATGCTGAAGAGTTTACTTGTGAGGGGCTAAATCCAGCACCAGTTGTAAGCAACTGTAATTCCAATGAAACCAATAACAGCTGCACCTGCATGTGCTAAGGCTGACTTTGGATCAGTTTATCAGGTATTCTCTTTGTACTAAAGTAGAATAAACTTTGTATTTCATTGCACCTCCGGTACCTGTAGTACACCTTGGATGTGCCTGAGCTGTGGAAACCAAACTTCTTAACAGCCTTCAGATGTAAAGAAAGGGAAGATGAAAAGAAGTCCTAAGACTAATCGCTTGCCTCACAGCATTCCACCAAGATGACTCAGAAAGTGACAAGGGAACCAAACTGCAAATTAGGCCCTAGTGTTTGTTGAGGACATTTGCCACTGGTAAAAATGAGTTATTGAAACAGTAAAGCTCAGGGCTTCAGAGAAACTTTGATTGACAACAATAATTACAGCTATTCTTGTTCCTATAAGAAATACAGTACAGGCTAGGCATAATAAATGTATGAAAATGATATTCTGAATCTGAGCAGAAGTACATGTGAGTCCCAACAGTTTAAGTGTCTTCTGTACAAATTTCTGCACATTTTTATGTGTTAAAAGTAGCAGTCATTATCAGGCAGGTGTGTAAATTACTTTTGCATGACAAGTCAGCTAAGCGCTGAATGTTTTATCAATAAGCCTCTGTGAATAAGGCTGCCTTGCACCAGTAGTGTTCAGTGCTGTGGAACACTTTAGGTTTGGCACCCAAGCCAGGCTATCTAATGCTACGGCAGATTATCATATGAGAGTATAATACAACAAACATTTTCTCTCCGGTAACTTGTTTTGTCTTCCTAACTTGATGTCTGCCTTCTATTTCCTTCTGCTGTTGCTGCAGTTATGCTTATTATCAAATGATCCTGTTTCCCTCCCAATCCTCTCACATAGTGAAGGCAAGTTTGTAGCTGTGCTCCGCTAGCAAGTGGTTCCAATTGCTTCCCTAGATGTTTCCGCTGTGAGAAGGTCACTTTCCCTCTTCTCTGTCCTGGTCTGAGATGTGGATTCGTTTTAGGACACCAGGCAAAGTGTGGGAGAAGGCAGTGCTCTAACTAACCCTTTTTTTAAGGCCACAGCAGTGCCCAGAAAGTGACTTTAGACCAGTGGCTGCTTTTATTGAACCTGTTAGATCATGTTGCTGGGAGTCATTCAGCTGGGTTAACACTTGCAGGGAAGGGAACAGCAAGAAGTTAGTCAATCCACAAGTGCCAAGAAAGAGTTAAATTAATGGGGGGAAAGGGAAAAAAAGTCCTTAATGCTGGAGATAGATCATGCTGGCTTACTTATCAGTTCATGCTGAGCCCAGTCGTAATTGGAATGTACCCTTTGTAAAGTTTATTGGGTCCTGGGGCAGGTTGTTACTGAACCGGTCAATTAATCTATTTTTTTTTTTAATGAGTTAGGGGATTTCCTTTTGTGGAAAATCACCAGGAAACCTGACCAAATGCCCAGAGCTTGGGGAAAGCGTGGCCTTAAAGTGGAGAAAACCCTTCCTCCGCAATTAGGAGAGGAAATACGCACCTCCCCTTATGGGCAGCGTATTTGACCAATCCAGCGACAAAATAGATGGGATTTCACCATTGACTTGCAGGCTGTCGAGGGAGGATCACCGTGGAACAAGATTACTTGAATGCAGCTTGGTGTTGAAGGAAATAAAACTGTTGAGTCTCCCTGCTGAGAGACAAATGATTTCCATTTAAAAACCTGTTTGTTCCATGCTGTAACTCCCAATGTAGCAATAATTAATGATATCAGAAGGTTACGAAAGACATTCTGTTGTGCTTGCTCTGTTCTAGGCATGAAATTGGATTAACATGAAAATAAACTTAGACTTTAGATCTGTTGAGGAAATCAGTAATTATGTCAAAATTCACAAATATCAATCTGTTTAAGTGCATCAGGATGCTGTTCATCTACCTGCAAAGCACCTGCCTTGGCAGAGTTCTGTCAAAGGGTTAATATCTTAAAATACTTGGTTTTCCAATTACAGAATATTGCAAAGATGCAGCTTATTGAATAAACACAAACAGTCTCACCTCTGGAAACATGGTTATTTCTGTTTCAGTGGTATCCAAGCAGTACCCTCTCATGAGGAAGAATCAATTTGCAAGGTATTGAACAAACCCTTGGGTTCTGCTGCGGAGAGGTGACCACCCATGAAAACAACTGACATGAAAAAACTACCAGGTATGACAGTGCATACTTATTAAAAGTGTACCTTTGCTGCAAATGAGCACATGGAAACACTCTTGGCTTTTGGAGCAAGCAACAGAGACAGTTATAAAGGCTCTGGAATTAAGTTAGGTAGAAATTCATTGGTGACTGGAAGGGGAAGGCACTCCATATCTTATCTTCCCAAATATTTCATGAATCCAGTGCTGGCCCCAATTCTGCTGTAGCTAGTTTCAACCTAGCTGCTGTAAAAAATGTAGAGGTGACACAGTTGTGTGTATATATGTGTGGTGATACAGTCTGCAGTGAAGCCTGCTCCAGTGTAGCTTTGTTGCTGCTGATGCTTATGAGGTGGAAGCTCAGCTCGGTATGCCTGCACAAATTGCAGTCTTACCTTCTCTTTGCAGTTTTAATTCACCCTGAGGGAACATGTTAGCTTTGAGTGCCCATTTAATTAAGTAGTCTGGTAATGCAGTTGTACTAGAAATAGAAAAAATAACCCTCAGTGCTAGGTTCCCTTCTCAGTGGAAATGAAGGTAGTGAGCACCTGTACAGATCTATTAGGAATGGTCCTTGATACCATCTACCACAAACTATGCATCTAAAACCACTTGAGACTTAGAAACCTGTCTAGTGCAAGAAAATTGCAGTAGATCCATTCTTCCTTCATTCACTTAAAAAAGCATGCTGAACACTCCTTAGAGAAATAAGGAGCTTTCAAATCAGGAAGATGGTTAGGAGACTGAAAAAGCGGTTTCTATAGTCTGTGTTGTTGGGGTATCACAGAGATAGTATCACTCAAAAGGCTGACCAGTCTCTGAGTAAAATGTCAGTTTGCTCTTGTGCACAATGCTGGCCAAAAGAGGGTGTTTGTAGCATCAAGTGTGTAGCATCTGAGAAAGGTGAGTTTTGCAGCTGCTGAGTGTTGGGAAAACCCAACCTGAAGGCCAACAGGATTTTGCTGAGCAGCTCTTAAAGCAGATCAGATACCACTGTTCCAGAAAACTGGAATTTTGTGCCCCTAGGTAAAAAAAAAATTGTAATAAGGAAATATTTTTATAAATAATAAACCATTTTGTAATGTGCTCTCTTAAATCAAACAAAAACTTTTTATATGTATGCCTGCCATGTCTAAGCTTCTTCAGAAAAATCTGTGCTGACAAAGAGTACACAACTTCCATAGGGATTTCTTGTAGCCATGAAGTGGTTTCTCAACACTTCAAAATCTCTTATTCCACATAACAGCACTGAAAGCTAACTCCTTCTTTGCACAGTGCTTGATGTAGACATGTTGTGTCTTGGCTAAGATCATACAGGTGCTGTGTGACTGGAAGGACAGGGAATCCAAGGCTTAACCTCTGGTGACAATTACAAGACATTCCTTCCTGCTGTTGGCTTTAGTGAGAGCTACAAAGGGGCGGGAGAGGGAATTTTTCAGTCTCTAATGTTTATAAAATATCCAACCGCTTTATATGAAATTCTGTGATGACCAAGTCAAACATAAAGAGATACCTCATTATTTTTCATGTTATTCTCTACTACTCTTTACCAATCTAATTTCCATTTTTTCATATGCCCCAAACTCTTTATCATAGGCTGCTTGCGTGGGCTCAGCCATAAAATCATCTCTCTCTGAAAGAAGCATCCTTCTATTTATTGTGTCTTTTTTTCATGGGGACTTTGAATTTGTTTAACAATACTCCACTTCTTCCCTTTCACTACTTTGGAACTGCTCCTTCCTGTGTCATTTGGAACCGGCCAAAGTTGGCAGATCTCAAATTTCTTTTTCCTCTGAAACGTGCAGATTCCTTCTCCTTCAGTGATAATGGGCATTGTGCTTCCTTAGAAATATTTTTGGGAGCCTATTATTTCTCAGCCACTTCAGTTGGCAAACTGAAGGCTTGGAAACAAATTAGCTTGGATGGCAGCCCAAGCTGTCAGAATGAGCCTTCCATTCATTACTGAATCATCCACCTCCTGCATTTAGATCTTCAGCCCCGCTTTTCCAGTACGCTTCTCAGTTGAATTCTTGGATTTATTTTTTTCCCTGTCACTTTTGAACTCACTACTCCGGTCTACTTCACTTCCAAGCAGACAGCAAAGCTACTTCCCCATTATCTGAAAGTAATGAACTAATAACGCCAGTATAAAGGGCACAGCTGGTCATCATTTCTGGTAGAAGACATTAAAATTGTATTTTTCTCTCATATTATTTCTCTGTGAGTTACCTGAAGCTGAAGCCTTGATCACTTTATCAGGCAAGAAATTCCAGGTAAGAACAAGGCAAGGAGAGCTGCGGGTATAGTGCTTGCTGCATCTTACCCATCAGGCTGAGATGGCAACTTTGAGTTACAATTTAGGTTATCTTTAATGTCTTTCTGAGAAGAAATTCTGCAGGAAAGACAAGAAGCTTCCAAATTTCTACTGAAAGTTTCTTATAAACCCTATGAAATTACCCTTGATTCTACAGTGCAGTTCTATCTGACTGAAATCCAGCAGAAGGAAGGGAGAAGCAGCAAATTTCTTGACCAAAACCCGTGTTCTCAACATGTACAGTGTTACTATTAGAGACTGTGGAGAAATTTCCACTGGCAATTCAGCTGTTGGGGTAAGGCGTACAGAAAGGAACAAGTGTCAAACCTTGTAAAGTCTTAGAACATAAAGTTAGAAAAAATGCAGATACACAGCAAAAAGCCAAATCTAGTCCTTCATTATTGGGTTTGAAGTTGATCCAGGAAAGATCTTGGATTTCTTCACAGGAAACATCACAGTTTTCCTTCTCATTTATTTTCTAGAATCATCTGTACTCCTTCTGTCTGAATGTAAACAGCACGAATTAGGACTTGGACAACAAAAGCCTTGGCCAAAGGACACAAGGACTTCACGTACCTTCAGAACAGTGGAGAAAGCTGGGGAGGATTACTAGGCTGTGTAACCACCTAAAGAAGGTACCTATTCCCTTGGCCACTACTACCTTGTTTTGCTTCCGGGCAATGTTTTGCTGCTTTGGATCTGTTCTCTTTATTCACGCACTTCCTGATCTCCCTAAGCCCAGGTTGAGCTAATAACCCTAACAATTCTACTCTTGCTATGGTTGTCAACAGGGACGTCAAGCGTAAGCTAGAAAATGGCTTTTAAGTTGTAGATTCACAGTTCAGTTGTAAATAACTGCTGCTGTACACAAAAAAATAAGCATAATAATGGCATGGAATGAACTGAATAATGCACAAAGTGTAACAGACTTCGATTTTCCAAATAACAGAACTCCTGATATACAGTAAAAGCAGATCATGAAGAAAAAGCTTTTTCAATTCTATCTAGCATGTGCATCTTCATCGACAGCATGGGAAGTATTCTGTCATGTGTAGGGGTGGCACCCTTGAACACAGAGCTGAGACAATGAGACTGTTCAAGAACATCCACAGGCCTCTGACTGTCAGTAGCAGTAGTTATTCACAGATGTGACCCGAAACAGGCACAGCATCAAGGCAGCAAGAGCTTGAGGTTTTACCATTCTGCCACCAGCTGAAAACAAGTGTGCTAGCTATCGAATTGATAGGGAAAAGCAAAGCACATCAGAGCACACATGGGTTTTCTGTGGTGTATTGTGTGAACTGGGGTGACTTTCTAAGGCATTTTCTGCTCTGCCCACATGGATACTCACACAACCATGAGTGAGCAAGGAAAATCTGACTGCTGTTGCACTCACTGTGATGAAACTTTATCTCTTTTTCCCTTAACCAAATTTTCTGAATTTTGACCCAGTTATAATTCTGTTACAAAAATAAAAATTTAGCTGGAAAATGGGATTGTTCTAAGCAAGGGAAATCTGTTTCCTTTCTTGGTATGCAGAAATGTTGCCTCCCAAATTAAATACGTGTTTAGCATAAATACACTTCGGTGATTATTGCAATTGAGGGACTAATGATTTCCTTTTTTTGCTGTGCAGTTGGTTGTGTTTCCACACTTCTGGTGGTGAATTAACTCCCTGTGGATAATACAGCTTCACTTGTGGCAGATGTCAAGACCCTTAATCAGAATTTAAGTAGCCTCAATTACATTTTCCTTAATTCATTTTGCAAGTGAAGTAAGTTAAATTGAATTAGGCCTACTTTAATTCTGAATAAATATGTCCACACAGATATTCAATGAATTTTAGCTAATCTGTTCTAAAAATTAATTCAGATTCTCTTTGCAGGTGCTCTGCAAATTGCAGGTACAGTCTGTGGATGGTGGAGATAAGGAGCAGGGGAGAGTAGAGGGTGATGGTTATAAAAGCAGTGGTGGAGAACATTGTGTGTAAAGGGTTGAGTTTTGGCCAGCAAAGATTCTTGACTGGAATGTTAGGCACTGCTTGGCTGGTCAGGACGTGGAAGAGAAGTATAGCTCTGATGAGTTCCATAGCAGACAAGAAATGTATTTGGCCACAATGCACCAAAGTCTGGATCTTTTTGTGCCTCCTTAGAATGAAATGTATTCAGATAGGAACTGCTTCATGCCTGGCTTTGCAAAACAGACAGCTCTATGGATGCAACTGTGATTAAGAAGGTTTAAATAATACATACAGAGACAGACATGCTAAATGAAACCAATAATGCATCTATTCCTTTATCAGTTAGCAGCAGTAGAGCTTCTGAGGAGGCTGAAAATATGGCACTGATTCCCTGGTGCCTTCCCCTGGCATACGTTAGCAGGGGCTCAGGATTTCCTGAGCCAGAAATTGAGTTTTAGAGCAATTATTAGTTGCTCATAATGGATTTTTCCTATGCATTGCTGAGCACTTCACTAAAAGAGAAGTTTTTACTATTGGGTCATTCGTATGTAGAAAGCAGTTTTGGGATTAACCCTGCAGGTAAGTGGCCAGTGCGACCATTTCCTGTCAGGCACCATCAGCAAGCAGCAGGGTTAGCTAACTTCAGTTTCTATGCAGACAAACCTGTTACCAGTGTCCACCTTCAGAAAGTCTGGTATGTAGCTCCCTGTTGTGCTGCAGGACCTGTACACATTCATGATCAGAAATGAGCTTTACCCTGAAGAGCTTAGAGCATAAGCAGACCAGAGAGGAAAAATGCAATGTTAGGCATGTTAAATTGAGAAGTAGACAACAAAATAGAACATAGCCTTATGCATCTTGCAAATTTATGATCCACCCATGTCTTGAACGAGCATAAAGTCCTGCTCATCCTCTCCTATAAAAGGATATGATTGAAAAAGAGAAGATACAGAGGAGGGCAGGAAGAGATCTCCTAGAAGAGATTACATATAATAGGGCAGTTCATCTTGGAAGAGAGACAAGTAACATGCGTGACAAGCCATAAATGGTGTGGGAAAAGTGAATTGGAAATTACTATCCCCTATTACAACATAAGACTTAAGGGGCAGTGGAGGGAATTTTCAAGCAGCTACTTTAGATCAGAACAAATAGAAGTGCTTTTTCACATAGTGCATAATTCAGTTGTGGAATTTCTTGCTGACAGATATAGATTCAAGAAGCAATTAGACAAATTCATGGAAAATAGGTCCAGCAGGGGCTATTAAACACGCTGATGCAGATGCAACCTCTGGCTCAGGAAATCCCTAAATGGCAGACTGCCAGAAGCTGGAAGGTGAAAGAAGCATCACGCTGGGCCTGATGAGCTTTTCTATTCTTTCTCCAAGTAACCACTCTAGGTTGCTACATAGCGTGGGTTTCAGGCCTCAATGGAAGATTGTGCCTCTTAGGCTTTTATTTAGCCTTTCTTGAGCATTGCTCACATTCCATGTATTATGACATTTAATTCCCCTTCTTTACAGGGCCCTGTTATACTTGGGATTTTGATGTTTGACAATAGTTGAATTATACAGTCTAAAGCATGAAGTATCAGCCTGCTTTCAAGACAGTAGAGCAATGCATAAGCCACCATAATTATCCCTGCGGCAAAACATACAGGTTCCACATCCTCATCCCTGCCCAAGTGGATGAATGGGAAAGATGGGCATTTCGGCACTCAGAGTAAGTTATGCAATTGAGGGTCTGGCAGAAAAAGGGAAGGATTGCATTCCAAAGTACCTACCAGCAGACCTTCACCCTTTTAAATCACTTTCAGATGAACAGTCTGGTGAGGCTCTGTCCAGCCATTGTGAAGAAAGGTGCTGCATTTCTAGACTGGACTTAGCCTCTCATCATTTCCAGTTGTAGAAACCTGTGGATTCCATTAATTCATCTGTACAGGCTGAGTTAACAGCCAGAGAAACTGGTTTGCTGGAGTAATATCCGTGAGCAATGGAGGGCACCAGGGAAGTGTTCCCTGCCCTAGCTGTGTGATAGGAATAAGCAGCACCAGGGACAGTCATGGAGGAACAGTGGCAACTGCTGCCTCAGTACTACTTGCAGAACATTGAGCAAATCCTCTGTCCTTCCCAAGGGTGAATATACCTCTCTGTTCTCAGCTGCAGAGAGACCACTGCTTCATCCCTTTGTCTGCCATTTTATAACTCTTGGGTTAGGGCTTCACAGGGCTCCACAAACCCACCTATAGACCAATGTACCTGATACTCTTATTAATGCTGCATTCAGGTTCTGATTCTGTGTTGAGTGATACCCTGCTGGTTATGAGGAGAAATCTCTGTCTTTTTCCTTCTGTGACTAAGAAATGGCTCATGTTGCATTGAGCTCATGGATTCTCTTTGACTGCAAGTGTAACCTTTCAGCATGAGGCTGCTGGTGCAAGTGAAATCAAAAGGCCTTTGTGAAAGCATCTTAACAAGCCAGTGGCACAATCATGTAAGCTCTCACCTAGCAATCAGTCAGCCCGAGCTTGACCAGGCTCTTATATATTCCAGAAGACTGCTAAAGGTGATTTCAGGCATATTGTGCTTTCTGATTATTTGGCATAAAATAATTAAAACATTGCTTTTGCACTCCTGGAATGTTTGTCCCTAACACTGCCTGAATGAATCACATTCTGTTCTTCTGGGTTTAACTCAAATGGGATTGATTTGGAGTCACACTGTGATAATTCCTGAGCACAATAAGTAGAAAGAATTTTTAGAGATGTGCCACTGTTGTAGCAAGTACATTATAACTGAGAGGCTGTAGGTAAACAGACTTCAGTGTGTGTAGAAGATCACAATAAATATCGCCAGTTTTACCATTCATAGAATGATAGAATAGTTATGGTTGGAAAGGACCTTAAGATCATCCAGTTCCAACCCCCCTGCCATGGGCAGGGACACCTCCTACTAAACCGTGTCACCCAAGGCCACTAAACCATGCCACCGCCAGGGATGGAGCATTCACAGCTTCTCTGGGAAACCCATTCCAGTGCCTCACCACCCTTACACTAAAGAACTTCTTCCTCATATCCAATCTAAACTTCCCCTGTTTCAGTTTGAACCCGTTACCCCTTGTCCTATCACTA
>JAOEHY010004635.1:6005-20219 GCA_025447955.1 Psilopsiagon aurifrons | reverse complement strand
GGAGAGGAGAGGAGAGGAGAGGAGAGGAGAGGGGGGCAGGAAAAGAGGGAAAGAATAAAAATAGGTAGGACTATTAAATAAAATAAGAAGAATTGAAAGGGAGATGAGTGTCAGAGAAAGGGACAGAGAAATTATTTAATTGAACTGTACTTGTTACTTTCAAAGAGCATTGTGATCTATACACATTGGAAATCATTTGCAACTCCTTCTCAGGACAGCTCTTAAATAACACAAATTATTTTGCTGGCTTTCCTTCTGGGAGTTATCACTTCTCATATTTGCAGCCACCCCAGCTTAGCAAGACTTCAAATTAAAGGGAACATACTGAAAGACGTTTTCCTCTGTCCTAAAGCTGTCTTAACCTTCATTGTATTAGTTGAGATTGTTTGGCCCTACCCAGAATATGCTTAATTGTGTCTGCATCAAACTGCAAAGCTCTCTTCTCCTGTGCTATCTCCCTCTTGCTTTCCCTTTTTTGCAGCTGCTTTCTAAGATGCCCCTGCTCCCATGACACTATGATGAGTTTTGGATCATTCACGGTGTTTAAACCTTTCAAGAGCATTTTCCACATGGAGAATCCTCTTTAATGAATACATCATTGTACATGATTATCCATGCTTAAAGGAACAATCAGCAGAACAATATGTCTGTTCTCAGTGCTGACTGTGAACTGCGCTTTCTTCCTATTTCTTAGCATACCTAGTTTGTTGCAATTTGTTTGACTGAATAGTTGCAGGGCTGAAAAGCAGCTGCTGGTAAATTGCCAACAACAAGGACAGAATTTGGTTCTGATTGGAGCAAGCACGTTTAAAAAATACTGAAATGTGAGGTTTGGGCTTTTTCTACCTCTCCGAACATGACATGGAGATGATTCAGAAATGGCCCATTCTAGCAAACTCCAGCTTTCTCAAATTAGTTCCTGCAATCTGTACTTCCTGAATTTCCTGCTCATTTTCCCTTTTTTTCCTCAGCTTTCATTGGACACCAAATAAGGGCTCAAGGCTCCAAATGTCCAGTTTTCTCCCTCTTCTATATTACACTTACCTGAACGCACTGTCATGAAGTCTGCTCAAAATGTGATGACAGTCTGGGACATGTGGCTCCCTCTCCATCATTCTCCTTGCAATCTGAACAGGTCCCATCACCCTTTCTTGCACCAAGATCTCACATCAAGAATTTTTCCAGAGTGGCTTAGTCCAGGTCATAATTTAACCATGAGCTCTAACAATTGCTTTTTCTGCGACATTAGTAGAATGGTCCTAAAGTCTATTACAGATGCACAGATGCACAAACACTCAAATTTAATTAATGTTCATGGGATGGTTTCCTCCAAAGTATTCCCTCTCAGTAAGCAATCTCAGCATGACACCCTTTTCTGAAGGATAACAGAGCTTTCACATGATGATTGCTCCATTCCTGTTTATGCCAGTGCCAAAGAGCAATCCTGAATATGCTTGCATCAGTAGTGCAGGTGTACTGTGAAAATATTTTGAACTGTTACTCTTCTGGGTTACTGGGAACTCACTATAGAGATTCAGGCAGCCCATCTATAGTAGCCTCAGAGAGGTTGTCTCAAGTTGCTGTGCCAGTTTATGATGTAAATATACATATAAATTCCATTCTGTTCCAGATTTCAACCTCACCATTCTCCATTTCTTTCTCCACACTTGCTTTGGGTGAACTGTTTTTCTAGATAAAAAGGCTTTCTAAGGCACTAACCAGCTGCTAGTATAGAATTTTTCCAGTGGTTCCTTGTATTAATTATACAGCATTTAAAAAATGGTAAATACTGATTTTTACCTGAGTTAGCTAGTTCTTTTCTTACTACTTGACTGTTAATGACGGGTTAATGTTGATCTGTATCTATAGACATAAATTAGATCTGGAAAACACAAATTTCAATTGGAAGTGTTTTGTTGCACTAAAATCATAGAGTCACGGAATGGTTTGAGTGCAAAGGGACCTTAAAGCTTTCATCTAGTGAAAGTCAGGGATACCTTCCACTAGACCAGGCTGTTCGGAGACCCTTCCAACCTGGCCTTGATACTTCCAGGGATGGGGCAGTCAGAGCTCCCCTGGGCAACCTGTGCCAGTGCCTCAGCAACTTCACAGGGAAGAATTCTCATCTTATCACTACATGACCTTGTAAACAGTCCCTTTCCTCGTAGACCCCTTTATGTATTGGAAGATTATTACAAGGTCTCCCTGAAGCCTTCTCTTCTGTACAACCCTAAGTCTGTCTCCCCATCTCTGTGGTCTCCTCTGGACTCACTTAAGCAGGTCCTCATTCCTCTGGGGGCCACAAAGCTGGACACAGTCGGGGGTCTCACAAGAACAGAGTAGAGGGGCAGAATCACTTTCCTTGACCTGCTGGACACAGACTTTGATGAAGCCCAGCACATGGATAGCTTTGTAGGCTTCAAGAGCACATTGCTGGGTCATGTGGAGCTTCTTGCCATTCAACACCCTCAAGTCCTTCTCAGGGCTGCTCTCACTACAGTCTCTGTCCAGCCTGGGATTGCCCCTACCCAGGTGCAGCATGTTACACTTGCCCTTGTTGAACTTCATGAGGTTGGGCCCACCTCCCAAGCCTGTCAAGTTCCCTCTGGATGGCATATCTCCCCTCCATCAGTCAACATACAAGATTCAACTCTCTGTTTTTGAAAGAAGAGGCATTCAAGTTGCATGATTTTTTATCTAATTAAACACTTTCATCTGTTTCCTTTTCTTTCTTTTTTTTTTCTCCTTTCAAAGAAAGGAAGCGCACTGTATGCAACCTGTCCCCTTCCTTCAGCTACAGAGGGGTTCCCAGCATTTTTCTCCATGTTATAATAGTTCTACAAAGCAGCGAGTTTGTGTGATAACTAGTCAAATCAGTGTAAAGCTTACATTTAACATGAAGTTGATTGTTCAATGGAAACACCATAGAACTTCAAGATCCTTGTTGTATTGGATTTTTTTCTTCATAAAGAATTTTCCTTGACCAACAACAACAGGTTTGGTGAAAAAAACAATCTACAAAAGCCTTTACTACCAAATATAAGTTTTGGAAAAGTTACATATTCACTTCAGCTGTTTATGTTATGTTTATGCAAATATTTCAGCCAGTCATACCTAGCTAACACACGATTGTCTAAAGGAACAAATACATATTTTTCTTGTCCAGTTATGTTTTTTAGGATTTTTTTATTTGATTTGGGGGGAGGTTTTTGGTTGGTTGGTTGGTTGGCTGTCGTCTCCCTTTAAATTTTTTCCCCGGTAGTCATGGATTTGCATGCATTTTTGCAGAAGTCAGGAAACCTGGAACAGGATTCCAGTTTCTCAAATTCATTTCTCTGTGTGAAGTGCTCTTCTTAAGTATTTCTAAATATTTTGGGAACGTAAATTTATGATTATTATGAATTTCTGCATAGATACAAACACACATATGTGTCTGTATCCATATAAATTATCCTCTCTATATATATGATCTGCAGTCAATAAACAAGGATTCTGAACATTATATTTTCGACTATGGTAAGACCCAGTTCAATTAATTTAATACATCTAGAAGCTGGATGTCACAATAATCCATTAGCCTTGGCTTCCTGTATATTTGTTGGATAATTGCTATAAAGGGTTCTTCAAGACAGGTCTCTTAGTCATTGACCTCAAGCTGAGATTATGGATGCTCTGGAATGCATTCCCTCGTTTCAAGACAAGGAGAGGACACAGGAAAACAATTTTACTAGATGGCTTATTTCTTGATAGCAAAGCTTAAGCCAGGTAGATTTATATCCAAATACAAGCTAAACTTTTTAACATGGAATGTAGACAGTTGATATAACGAAGTTTCTGAAATACTCCCAATACTCCTGTCTTATTCCACTTCTCTGTACTAAAGATTCAAACTGAAAATTTTGCTCACAAGAGCAAATGGAATCTCACAAAATGCTTTAGTATCCATTAGATTTGTCTCCTTGTTTACTGTGCTGCATCACAGGTTACAGAAAAAAAATCAAGGCTGCATCCCCATGATTACACAAATGATTTTGGTGCCCAAGCACTGGGACCTTCTGAGAGAAAAGGCAGTGTATAAACATGAAGATATCACTGATAGTTCTTATCAGTAACAATAATGCTAAATAACAATTTGTGAAAAAGACAAGTATTCTGGTGATGGAAAAAATATTTAGACACTGATCCTTTCATATTAATGGGATTCGATTTTTCAGTCAGAATGGAGGACATCATCATCACCAGTGCTCCTTGCCTCCAGGTTTATCTACATGGGTGGAATAGATTCTGAGAACTAGAACTTAAAGGACTTCCTCAGAAAGATATTTCCTAATGTCAACATTTTCTATTACTTTGTCATTGACTTCTAACGTATTTTCAGAATGATTTGATCCTTTCTTTGGTAAAGAAGAAAAATGGGAATTGAAAAAAACTTATATAATTCATTATAATGCAGCTTTCTCAATGCAAATCACAATTTATAGCTAAAAACTTGCCTTCCTTTCTGCTGTGCCACTTCAAATGTCCAACGCTAAACCGAAAGTGCTATAAAAATGTCTGCCCTCACTCTGAGAGATTCAAATGATTGACAATAAAATGGAAAACTGTTAAACATGTAACCTTGGCACAAGTTTCAGGGAATATTTATTCTCTCACTGTTGTATTCTTTGGTTTGTTGTTTATTGGATTGTGTTCTATTCATTGTTGTGCCTCGCAGCATCTATGCACATGAGTCAAATGCCTGCAGTGGGACTCCTGGCAGAAATACAGCAAGGAGGGAGAAAACAGCTCATAGACACAGAGTATATATGCTGCAGACTGACTCAAAACTCTAGAGACCTGTAACTGAGTACTCTGAGGGGCACTATGCCGCTACACTACCTAGGAATAAGCTACAGATATCACTGAAGGCTGGGTAAGCAGGATCATTTCCTGTTGCCTAGCCCTCTGATACAGAAAGCCACTTCACAGACTTTGGATAGTGCTTTGTGGCTGGACAGCTTCTCTGGGTGACGAATAAACCAAGGCTAGAGCTAAGACTGCTCCTCACTGGCTGTAATATTGGATGAGTAGCTGTTGCAATCCCACATACAACTGCAGTAATGATAAATAGGACAGTGAGGAGTGTTTATTCCTTCCTCTGCCTAAACACCTTCCTGTGAATTTAAATACAACAGTTGCAGCCTAGTCCGATGTAGCTTAAAACACAGAGATGACTATAAGTTAAAACTGAAATAATAATTAAGTGAAATAATTATTACACTTGAAAAAGATTTTACCATGCTTGATACATATTGTTTCTCTACTTTTGTGGGTTTGGTTTTTTTTTTTCCCCTTTCTCTGGTAGCATAATGAATTCTTATTTTCCCCAGAAAAGAAATCTCAAAATGTAACACCCTCAGAAATGACATTTACAAAACAGAATTCTTTTTGGCTGTATTGCAAAACTCTGCTCTGATTCAGTGAGTGAAGAAGAAACCAAACCAACCAACCAAGCAATAACAGCCAGGACTATAATGTAAAAAAATAAAACTAATAAAAGAAATATAGAGGTATCTTACTAAGTTTAGCAAGAATAAGCAAAGAGCCTAATGCACTGAATACGTTAATGTTGAGTGGACTAAATTTTGATAGAGCTGTAACACAGAGGAGTTTTTTCAGTTACTTGAAATGGAGGGTTTCCAAGTTAAAGGCTTTGTCACTATTAGCCCCTTGGAAAATTTGTGCCTGCTCATTGTCATTTCCATGACAAGAATCATCTTTTAGTTATAAGAGGTAAATCCTTCACTCTTCTCAGTAGGACTGATTTCCACTCACGGTTCACTATCTCACTGACCGTTTTCTGTGGTGTCACTGCACTCTAAACTTCAGAACTAAAGAAAAGCTTACTTTAGCCAGTACATACTTTATTTCATTGGGTTATTCTAGAAAATCCACCTCTGCAAGAAGCTGAGATTTAGATAGCTAAATCAACTCGAGATCTCTAGTTGTGAATTCCCTGATCTGTAAGTACCTGAATTTGCAGTTTAGGTATCTTTGGAAGTAATGAGTAGGAACAAGGGTAAGTCTATCCATTTGATTGTGTACTGTGATGGTGGTTTTTTTTGTCCTTGTTTGAGCTTTTTTATCATATTGTTTCCCCTCTGGGTTTTTTGTTCCTTTGTTTTGTGTGTGTGTCTGGACAAGATGGACATTCACACAGACGAAAGTGGTTAAAGTCCAGCCTTCTTCTACAGTGATAGTGAAAGATACATCCTTCTATGGGACAATTCAGAGTTCAAACATCATTCAAAATCACCCTCTGGAGGATCTTTTTCAATAGGCTTTTCCATTGCCAATTGAACAAAGACAGATGTCTGGAAGACTAACATTGACCTTTGTGTATTTTATGTTTCCCAGCATGAAGGCTTTGTATTTATGGTACTGCAATTTACTTTGATAAAGATGAATTGCAAATATGTTAAATGGTAAAAGTTTTCTTGTGGAAGAAAATTTTTGTTTCTGTTTAAAGGATATGACTTCAATTTCCCATTCAGTTCAAAGGAAAATAGCTGTTTTGATCAAATAAGGGGAAATAAATTAAGTAATAGTAATGAAAAGAGGTTAATATGTGTTGAAAATGCCCAGTGCAGCCCTGCAATTTTCAGGTTTGATTGTTTTACTCTAAATATAATAGCAGTTTCTAACCCCACCCTTGGAAAAACAAAAGAAAAGAAATACAGATGAGATCTTTCACCAAGTTACAGTTTTGATTTCAGTTTCTTAAAACTTCATAAGTATTAGTTTCACAGAAAATATCAATCCAATTTCCTGATGACAGGAAGAGTATAAATAAACCTTTGTTTGTTCATATTTATTTCTCCAACCAGCATATTTATAGAATCATAGAATAGTTATGGTTGGAAAGGACCTTAAGATCATGTAGTTCCACTCCCCCTGACATGGGCTGGAACACCTCACACTAAACTGCATCACCCAAGGCTCTCTCCAACCTGGCCTTGAATACTGCCAGGGATGGAGCATTCATAGCTTTCCTGGGCAGCCCGTTCCAGCCCCTCACCACCCTTACAGTAAAGAACTTCCTCCTTATATCCAATCTAAACTTCCCCTGTTTAAGTTTGAACCCATTGCCCCTTGTCCTATCACTACAGTCCCTAATGAAGAGTCCCTCCTTAGCACCCTTATACGCCCCTTTCAGGTACTGGAAGGTGCTCTGAGGTTTCCATGCAGATTCTCTTCTCCACACTGAACAGCCCCAACTTTCTCTGTCTGTCTTCATATGGGAGGTGCTCCAGTCCCATGATCATCCTCATGGCTCTCCTCTGGACTTGTTCCAACACTTCCATGTCCTTCTGATGTTGAGGACACCAGAACTCTGCACAATATTCCAAGTGAGGTCTCATGAGAGCAGAGGGGCAGGATCACCTCCCTCGACCTGCTGGTCACACTCCTTTTGATACAGCTCAGGATATGGTTGGCTTTCTGGGTTGCGAGCACACGCTGCCGGCTCAAGTTCATTTTCTCATCAACCAACACCCCCAGGTCCTACTTCACAGAGCTGGTCTGAACCTCTTTTCTGCCCAATCTGTAGCGGTATCTTGGAGTGCATCTCAATGTATGAGTATTAGTGGTATAAGGATTTTCTTGCAATATTTATCGCTGAAAAGGAGCAGATTGTCCACAGAAGGAGTAGAGGACCTGGAAGTCCTGAATGTTAGTTGTCTGGTTTAGTTCTGAAAAGATTTTTCTTACTCAGAGCTTCAACAGTGAGGAGTACCACAGCACACGGACCTTTAATGTAGCACAGATTCTCAAATGTGGGCTGAGTAACAACCTCTGCTAACAGAAGGCTGTCCCATTCTGCCTGCTTGTTCTCTTATGGGGTAATAGTGATTCTGCCAGAAATAACATATCCTTGCAACACTAAAGATTTGTTTTGCTACCTTCAACTTACAGTATGCCTTACGTTTCCCCTGTGATCCCTTTTATTTTTTTGGATAGGTGAATTTGGGAGGAATGACAGTGTGGCAGGATCACAGGTAAGGACAGTTTAGCCACTATGCATTTCACTGTGTAACTTACCTAGAATTTAGTAACCAAGTCACTCAGTACAACTCTACGAGGGAAGGAAATTATATGCTTGGCACACTACCTTCATTTTTAAAGGCTGTCTTTCATTTTTTTGTTCATGGCTTCTTCTTCCAGGGATGCAGCATGAGATATTTTGACTGTATGTATTGATGTGAAATGCTCGTTCTTGTTTATCAATGAATCATGCTATCGCTATTGAAATATGCAACCTAATACTATGTGCTTTTCTTTAAATAAGGATGGAGTATACAGCACATGAAAAGAAATGCTAAAATGGCAATAATAAAAACAGTTTTAAAAATTCTTCTTTTGGCTGCCTTCTTACTCAATTAGGAAATGGTGTTTCTCTAATAAGATAAAGAAGCCAGTAACATGATAGGAAGTCATTAATAGAATATAATCACAGCCTAAGATCAAACTCATCTCCTGTCTCTTTACCTTGTCAAGTGCTTCAATATTTTATGTTGTAATGTGATGACCAGAACTGATCACTGTAATCTAAGTGTGGATCTGACTAATGCATTGTATAATCAAAGATTTTCATCTGACTTAAATTCATTTGCATTTTCTTGCTCTTATTGCAGAAAGGCACCTCTAAGGCTTAGTGTGGTTAAAGATCAAATTTCATCAAACTTTCTATTCTGAAAGACCATTACATTCCTTTTTGGCCTTGAAAGTCAACGTCAAATGTTTAGGCATATTTGCTTGCTCTCTCCCTCCCTCCTTTCTGCTTTCTCTCTCACATTGTCTTGATTTCTCCTGATCTTATTTCATGTATCTATTTGTTATATTTTGCCTATTTCTTTGCAACAGGGTATGGAACAAGCATGAACGCGTGTTCTTTATATCCCCCTTTCTTAAAAAAACCTTCATTTTCACAAATTTTATTTATTTTATGTATTAACATTTATTGCTTGCTTATTATTCGCAACAACAAAGGTTAATTCAGCTGATAGAAAGGTACAAAAAGATTGTTGCATAAACCGTTTCCCCTTTCTCTATATATGAGGCGAGTAGACAAGGCAGCCTATATTGTTCCCTTTGTGTCGCTGCTGCCCTGCAGATGAGAAAAGGACACTGCTCCTAATATTTGGGTGGTTGTATCATGTTATCCCAGGCACCCAAACACTTTAGCAAGTCTTAAATCCTTTGTTGAAATAATTTTCTGCTCATAGCAGAGTCCAATTTGCTATGACACTCTTTAAACAAAATCTAGTGCCAATGCTATTCAAGGGTTTTTTTATTTATATATTTTGGGGTTTTCTCATGCTGTGCACAACAGCTGAACAACATGTTGGAAAGGCTTTCTAACCAGTAGCCTCTTCCTCTTGTATGAGTGGGTTGCAAAGGCAGAAAAGAGCTGAAATCTTAAACACTCTACATCTAATTGAGTTGGCAAGAAATAGACTCGCAAATATTTCCAATCTTCCATTCCCACATCTTTTCCATGTTGACTTGCAAGAAAAAGTGCAACTCAGAAAGCTGTGTTATTCAACACTTAGAATCAATAAATATATTTAACTGGATCATTTGCACATGTTTCATTTCTATAGCAATCTTTTTCTTTGAGCTTTCTATGTTGTCATTTTGAATTTTAAATATGCACCTAGAACAACAGTGTGTCCCTTGTCACTTAGAAATCATGGAAATGTTACTTTTTTTTTCAGTCCTAAAGTTTTTGAAAGAAATAACATAGTTCTGTTACTTTAAGTGAGGTAACTTTTAGCTAACTTGGCAAAAGACAACTCTAAAGGCAATCTGCTTTTGATGTGGGAATCTACAGCACTATTTTTATAATGTGCGCTTTTGAATTTTTATCATAATACAACAGATGGAAGGTTGAATATTTTTCATAACTACCTTGGCAGAAAAGCTGAATTTTCATAGGTGAATTTCAGAGTATTGACAAAAATTTCAGGTCAGAATTGTCAATTGGCTTGAGTTATAGCTCTGAGATATTGATTTGAGTGGAAGAGCTAAAAGCACATAAAGTTGAACACAAGCATGTGTGCCTAGAGTAGTACCTCAGCTACATAACTTAGCAGAAGGCATTTATCTAAATCCTCAAGGGAAATTTAAAAATACTAACCATGTAAATTAAATCAACAACAATTTACAGTCTCCAGGGTTAACATCAGGACCACATTTTCACTTCGGGATTGTAAGACCTTCAGCACAAGGATATAACAAAAAAGCAGTAATAATAGTTTTATACAAGCGCTAACAAATACGTAAACATGTAAAAAAAATCTCTAAGTTTAACATTCAACTGAAAATTATAACCTTTCTGTATCTTTCTATATCCACCTTTCTGAGTTTTATAGCAAAGATGTAATTTTTTAATTAATGCTCTAAAGCAGTGAAAAAAAAAGAAAAAAAAAAAAAGCCAAATGAAATGTTTTCATCCTGTTACCTTCTTTAGGCCTTTTTCCTTCTAAAGTGGCAATTTCTGAGTTTCTCAGTGCTAACATAGTGGACTTAATAGCTGAGCTCTTATAAAATGACCAAGAACCCTAATATTTCTCTACTTAGTCACTATGGCACCGTAGGTTAAACAATCATTGGCTCAGTTGTGAAAAATGAGATAAATTAAAATTATTTTCTTCACAAAGACCAAAGACTTGGCAAGTAATATATTGAAGAAATTTCCTAGACATAATTGGCTACATTAATTTTCAATTGCAAAACAATTCCTTCAGCATTATTTTTCAAGCAAGGAAAAAAAAAAACAAAACAACTAACAACTTGCTATTTGTGCTATTCATTTCTTATTGAAAAGTAAGAACACATTTCAAAGAAGGGATTAAGAAAGGCATATCAGGAAATATTTCACAAAGCTGACTGTTAAGGATTTCAGCTAACTGGTTATTTATTTCCCTTTATCGAAATGGGGTCAGTTTAATCGTGGTGGAATACAAACAAAAAATACTTTATTTCTTTATTTTCATTTGAGAGTAGTTTTCTTGTGTATTTTAAACTTTTACACAGATCTTTCAAACCTTCATTAAACTTTTCTCACTCCCATTGATGTGTCATTTGAATAAGTTGAAGAGAATGCCATTTTTGCTTAAGTGTGCAGCCCTCAACCTCCTCTTGCACAGCAAATCATAACAAATGCTGTTGTTCTCTGATCCAAATAGCCTTCTGTTGCCTTATTTAAAATGAATATAGTGATTACAGATCTGTTTCAATAACTCTCATCTTAACTAAGGCCCAGTATAAATTGGCATTTTAGTTAATAGAGCAGGATGACTTTGATCAGTAGAGAATCCAGCCATCGGGGAACCCATCACTCAAATTATCCCTGAAATTGCTGTTAATTGAGACCTCTGTGGGTAGTCACAGGAGAGAGGCCAAAGTGCGAATAAGCAAAGGTCTTGTCTTTAATCCCTTCAAGTAGTGAGAAGAATGATCAGATAAGAAGCCATAGCAGGTCACACTAAGGTATATCTAGGCTAATATTATTTCCAGCTCTGGTCAATTGTAACTGCCTGGAAAAGCAAATAAAATTAGGGCAAACATTTCTCCTACTCCCAGACACCAATGTTTTTTGTGCAGAAGAACAGTCTTAATCATAAGTGACCTCTTTGTGGTACAGGAGTCATCAGAATTTTCTGCCTTCAATTTCTTCTTTTCAGTTTCAAATTTATACATGCTTTTTCTTCCATTACATCCTACAGCAATAATTCCACAACTTAACTGCTATATTAATGAAAAATTATGATACTATCCATAGTCAGGTATATGGAACTTGCTACAAGTTATAATCTAAATATTTTTGTAGATAATCTGAAAGTTAAGTATTTACTTCTGCATTTAAAAGACTGAAAGCATAATTTTAAAAGGAAAAAAAAAAAAAAAACAAGCAAACAACAAAACAAAACAGGAATATCAGTAACCTGTGAGGACCCTGTGAGAGACTGATCTGAAATCAGACTCCACTGTCCATTGTCTCAAAGATTGGTCTTAGAAACTGAGATGGAATTCCACCTATCTTTTGTTTCAGAGATGGGTGGGAGGAGTTGAGATAAGACTCCAATATCCATTGCCTGAGAGAAGCATATGAGGATATAAACTAGGACTCCACCACCCATTTCTTGAGAGATGAATGTGAACAAGCTAAGACTTTTCTGTCCATTACATGGAGGACTGGTGTGAGGAACTGCTACCCATTATCCCAAGAATTACTACAGAGAGGTGTGTGCAGACGCCTGCAGTTGAAGGGCTGGCTGCAAGACCAGGGAAATTGGTCCACCAAGAACACATAATATATGATATGAAGAACAGTGGTTCTGTTATAATGACTTCCCCCAAGTCATTATAAAGGGGGAAAAGGCAATCACCAATAAGCACATAGCCAGGGAGCCATTGTCATGAGGATGACTCCAGGAGGACACCATCATGAGGACACTTCCACTGGTGACTACTATGGACCCTGAGGGACACCCTCAGTGAGACGTCGCCACCAGGGCAACTCCATTCAAACACCTCCAAGGGTACCTTAAAGGGGATGACTCCAGAAGGACACCTACACTAGGTCTCCTACCTTCGACAGCTACTACAGACTTGTGAGACACTGATCCAATACTGACTGTGAATCTGAAGAACTCCCACCACCAATAACAATGACGGATCTCCAGGACACCACTGAATCCACGGTGGTAACCCTCTTTCTCTCTCTCTGCACCCTGAATTCTTGCTTCATTTTCTACCTTTTTTTTTCCAATCCTTCCTGTCACTATAACCTTTATTACAATAATTTCTTTTTTTTTATATACTGTCTTTTTGTAATATACTAACTGATGACGGTACTTGAACTCACTTGTTTCTTAATTTTACTCTTGGGATCACGAACTGAAAAGGGTCCAGAACTGGGGTTTTCTCCAATTGGACCCTGACAGACCCTTAAAAATACCAAAAATTGTTAACCACCAAATAATTGCTCCAAATGAATCCACCAGATATACGCCAACCATGAATAAAGGTCCTTATATATTTGCAAACTGCCTTGATATCTAGTGCTACTTGGATATCTGTCAAGAGCTGCTCTGATCTCTTAGCAATTATGTCACTAAAATAAGAAAACAAACTACAAAAAACAAACAAACAAAAACCAAAATACCCAAAACCGAAAGTGTCCTGAGCACATGGCTATTGACATTAATAATTATTAATAATTATATTGACATTAAGAATTAATCAGGGAACTACAGACCAGTCTGTCCCACCTCTGTGCCTGGCAAAATCTTGGAGTAGATTTTCCTGGAAGGCATGCTAAGGCACATACAAAGCAACAAGGTGCTTGGTGACAGCCAGCATGGCTTCACTAAGGGGGAATCCTGCCTGACCAGTCTGGTGGCCTTCTATGATGGGGCTACAAACCTGATGAACAGGGGTAGAGCAGTTGATGTCATCCACCTGAACTTGTGCAAAGCATTCAACACTGTCTCACATGGCATCTTTATCTTTAAGTTGGAGAGACATCAATTTGATGGATGGACCACTCAGTCGATAAAGAACTGACTGGATGGCGCACACAAAGAATTATGGACAGTGGCTTAATGTCCAGCTGGTGACCAGTAATGAGTAGTGTCCCTCAGGGGTCGGTGTTGGGACCGGTCTTGTTTAACATCTTTGTTGATGCCATGGACAGTGGGATTGAGTGCGCCCTCAGCAAGTTTGCCAATGACACCAAGCTGGGTGCTTAGGTTGATATGTTGGAGGGAAAGAATGCCACCCAGAGGGACCTTGACACGCTTGTGAGGTGGGCTGATGCCAACTGTAGGAAGTTTACCCATGGCAAATGCAAGATCCTACACCTGCGTTGGAGCAATTGCAGGCACAGCTACAGGTTGGGCAGAGAAGAGACTGAGAGCAGCCCTGAGGAGAAGGACTTGGAGGTGTTGCTCGATGAGAAAATGATCATGAGCTGGCTCCAGTGTGCTCCTGCAGCCCAGAAAGCCCCTTCAAATCAGAGCATTATTTCAAATCAATGATACTGAGCAAAATTTAGATTTCCATCAAAAAACATTTTGCTTTAGAATTTTTAATAGAATCATAGAATCATAGAATAGTTAGGGTTGGAAAGGACCTTAAGATCATCTAGTTCCAACCCCCCTGACATGG
>JAOEHY010004634.1:0-29369 GCA_025447955.1 Psilopsiagon aurifrons | reverse complement strand
TTCTTCTCCCCTTCCCCCCCCCCCCCCCCTTTTTTTGGAGTTGGTGGGGAAGAAGGAGGGGGAAGTGAGTGAACAAAACTGCTTGTTTTACAGCTTAATCCGTGACAGCTCTTTCAGGAGGGGGAGGTGAGTGAACAAACTGCGTGGCTGATTTACAGCTTAAACCACGACAGAGGAGAACCCTAAGGATGCTTTAGAGGACTGCAGGATGTTGCCAAAGCACTTCAGAAGAAGAGTCTATGGGATGGTCTTCAAGCCTCCTTTGAATGTTTGCCTGGAAAGTGTCTCTCACTGCAGCTATTTGAAGATTGTTAACTTTGATCCTCCTCCTTGGAATGCCACCCCTCTTAGGTTTGGGCTTAAAGTGGAGGTTAAGTTTGTAACATACAAGGCAATGGTCTGTTTGACATTCTGCACTAGGCATCACTCGGGTGTGATGGATATTGTGAACATTTCTCTGGTGCACTAAGACATAGTCAATGAGGTGCCAGTGTTTAGATCGAGGATGAACTCAGGCTATGTTCAGGCTACCCTTCTGCTGGAAGACAGCGTTGATGATAGTAAGCTGTGGCTCTGCACAAAACTCTAGCAAGAGGTGACCATTATCATTGCAGCTTCCAACACCATGCTTGCCTAGTACTCCTTTACAAGCTTCGAAGTTCTTACCTACTCGGGCATTGAAGTCACCAAGGATTACAATCTCATCATCTGCAGGAATCTTTTGAGTAGGGTGGCACAGATCAGTGTAAAATTTGTCTCTTTTTGCAGAGTCAGCTTGCAAAGTTGGGGCTGAAGAGAACAACATATTGCTTGTTGTGTAGGGGGAGCATAGGGAGATAATGTGATCAAAATGACCTGTCAGCAAATTTTCAAGTTTAGAGGCAATGGAGTTTTTAATCATCAAGCGAACTCCAGAGAGATGACTTTCAGTTTTGGATTTGCCTGACCAATGAAGTGTAGAGCCAGCACCACGTTCTTTAAGGCTTCCTTTCTCATGAAGACAAACTTCACTGACAGCAGCAATGAGGATGTTAAGTTGTGACAGTTCGCGAGCAGAATGACTTTCAGAACTCCCACTATCCACTGTATCAAGCATGGTTCTGATATTCCAACATGCAAGTGTCAGTCTGACACGCCTTAGAAGGCAGGTGTATCCCTTTGTCTCTTTGTCTTTGGTAGGCCACAGCAGAAGATGCCCGTTGGTCGAGGCTAGCCAACCAGGTAGAGGCAGATGAGCTTTGGTTAAGCCACCTTTTCTAGGCCTCATGGTATGGAGCAAGCAGTGTTCTCCGTGCTTGGTCATTCAGGTTGTTGCCAAACAAGACTGTCATCTCCTAGGTCAATCTCGAGTGACCAATGTCCTGAACCACCTGCATGCATGGTTGGATCTGCAGCTTCCAGTGTGCCTTTTCACCTGCCGTTTCATCCCTTGGCTGTCACTACAAGGCTTTGCAAATGTGAGTAAACCCGTCAGGCCTGCGCAGTGGATTTTTTAGGTGGAGGCGCAGCATGCTCGGAGCTAACCCCACCCTTTACACCTAAGGTTTATCTGCCAGGACCTAGCAAATTTGGATGATAACAGCAAAGCCCTCAGTTTGTAGGTTTGGTTAGAGTATCCTTCTCTTAGATGGATGGCCTTAAAGGGCTAAATGAGCTCCGTTTGCCCGGGTTTGAAATTAGAGTTGTCCTTCTCCTAGGATGGCTGCCCGAAGGCTAGTGAGCCCATCCTGCCTGTGGACACACTTTGTCTGACCCTTCAGTTGAGACCTATCTGGCTTGGGACGCCCTACTGGAGGCATATGCCACCATCAGCATAGCTCTCAACCTCACAAGGGCACGCAAGCCCTTTTACCATGACAAGGGGGTGCCTGTGAAAGAGATTCTCATTTACATCCTAGGATGAACTTTACAGTAGCAAAAGACATAGAATCTGTGATAATTATTATAGACTGATTGTTGATATAGCCCTTCGGATCCTTGAAGTTTTCCAAATCTCCAAGAGCAACAGCATTCAGTCATAAGTTACAAATAATTCAGTTTGCCCACACATATATATATGAAACTATCTTTAATTTATTTCTCTTCTGTTATTCTCAGTTAAAATTCATTTAGACTGTTAACCAAACATGAAGTCCTTTCTATGACTTTATGGCAATACTCTAAGACTCTATGGGAGAATGGCAATTCAGAAAACAAGAAAATAAATAATCATTTGGGGAAAAAGTGAATACAAGTAGAAAATGTTAAAATGAAAAAAAAATTAGAGCTATTAATGAATGTAGTAAGGTTGTAACGAGTACAAGAGAGGGAAGTCTGCATCCTCTTATCAGTCAATATAGCAAATAGTAATAGCTATAGTCAATATAGCAAATCGGTAATAGCAAATATCAGAAAAAAAAAAAAACAACAGAAGTTGCAGGACAGTATTAGAATATTCTACTGAAGTCCCTCGCAAGCAGAATTATCACAGAAATTCTTTTCAGCTGAGGATGTTGGTGAAATAGCTGGTAACATATTCCCCATTATTCATCCCATTTTCATTTGTATTAGAAACACATAAGATACTGAAAGGTACACACATATATTCATATAGTTTTCTGATATTTACACGCACACAATAGCTCTGACTTCCAAACAATCAAATGCTGATTTATTATGGATTTTAATGGCACTTAGATGTCTAAACTCCTTAAGCTCCTCTGAATAAAATTCAATCTAGCTTTATCATGTTCATTAGGGACTTCATCAAGGACTGTAGTGATAGGACAAGGGGTAATGGGTTAAAACTTAAATAGGGGAATCTTACATTACATATAAGGAAGAAGTTCTTTACTGTAAGGGTGGTGAGTCACTGGAATGGATTGTCCAAGGAAGTTTGGAATACTCAATCCCTGGTGGTGCTCAAGGCCAGGTTGGACAGAGCCTTGGGCAACATGGTTTAGTGTGAGGTTAGGGGTATCCCTGCCCATGGCAGGGGGGTTGGAACTAGATTTCTTTCCAAATGGATATTTTTATTTGAATCTTTAACAAGATACTTACAAAAATAATTTTAAAAGTGTTTAAAGATTAAAGTAATTTCTTTTTCCTCTCTGGTTCATTCTAGCATAAATAAATTACATTCACTATGAACACTTACTACTTTTCCAGCAAAATTTAGGAAGTGCAAGTAAATCTAAAAACCTGCTTAGTTATACAGCATCCTGAGGACCATCGGTTTCCTGAGAACTTCCTTAAAAAAAATAGGGCTTTCCTATTGCTGGCTATGGATGGAACAATGGGTGTGGTGAACACAACTTGGCAAACTTCAGACAAAGTGGAGTTCTATCACACCATAACATAGTGTAGCCAAAATTATTTTACATAGGCACCTACAATTTGGGAGCACTCTTAGAATAATACATGAAAAAAAGACATCATGAGCTATACTTCACATCTATATGACAAAGGTTCACAGATTAACAGAATTGTTTGGTTTGGAAGGGACCCTTAAAGGCTATCTAGGATAGCACCCCTGTAATGACCAGGGACATCTTCAACTAGATCAGGTTTTTCAGAGCACTGTCCAGCCTGGCCTTGAATGTTTCAGGCATGGAGCATCTATCACCTCTCTGAGCAACCTGTTCCAGTGTTTCATCTGGCCTCGTCATAAAACATTTCTTCCTTTCATACAGTCTAAATCTACTTTCTTACAGTTTAAAACCATTATCCCTTGTCTTATTACTACAGAGCCTAATTAAGCTTGTCCCAGTCTTTCTTATAAGCCCCCTTTAAGCATTGAAAAGCTGCTATAAGATGTCCTCAGGGCCTTCTTTTCTCCAGGCTAAATCACCCAATTCTCTCAGCCTTTCACCATAGGAGGAGTGCTCCATCCCTCTGATCATTTCTGTGGCCCCCCTCTGGATTTGCTGCAACAGGTCCATGTCCTTCCTGTACAGAGGACTCCCCAGCTGGATACAGTACTACAAGTGGGATCTTACCAGAGCAGAAAAGTGGGGTAACCTGCTAGTCATATTTCTTTTGATGCTGCCCAGGATATGCTTGGCTTTCTGGGCTACAAGCACACATCGCCAGCTCAGTTTCTCAGTTTTTCATCCACCAGTACCTCTAAGTCCTCCTCCACAGGGCTGCTCTCAATCATTTTATCCCTCTTTATTGATGCCAGGGGTTGCCCCAGCTCAGGTCCAGGACCTTGCACTTGGCCTTATTGAACCTCATGGGGTCCACGTGAGCCCACTTCTTGAGCTTGTCTAGGTCCTTCTGGATGGTATGCCATCCCTCAGGTGTGTCAACTGTACCATTTGGCTTGGTGTCATCTGCAAATTCGCTGATAATGTACTCAATCCCACTGTTTATGCACTGATGAAAATAACAAAACAGTACTGGTCCGAATACTGAGGGATACCACTCATGACTGATCTCCATCTGGACATTGACTCTGTGGATGCAACCATCCATCCAGTTCCTCATCCATGGATTAGTCCATCTATCAAATCCATCTGTCCAATTTAGAGAGAAGGAAGTTGTGGGGGACTGTGCCAAAGGCCTAACGGAATTCCAGATAGATGGGATACATAGCTCTTCCCTTGTCCACTGATGTAGTAACTACATCATTGAAAGCCATTAAGCTGGTGAAGCAGGACAAGTCTGGTGAAGTCATGCTGGCTGTCTGGAGTCACCACTGTGTCCTCCACGTATCCAAGCATAGCTTCTAGGAGGATTTGTTCCATGATCTTCCCAGGCACAGAGGTGAGGGTTGACAAGTCAGCAGTTCCCAGTTGGCCTAAGTATATGGAAAAAAAGCAATTTGGATTTACTCTACATATTTCTTTTTCCTTTCCTTTGATTCTAACCCTGTAAAATCTAATTCTTTGTTTAGTACTTTTGTCAATTAATTTGACAGTAAATGCTTTATTATTTGTGTTAATTTTCTTTTCACTTTATAAAGCACAGTCAGATGAAGTTAATTTGTAGTGATGCGTTGTCTTTTCCTTCACTTGCAGAGCTGAAGTAGACACTGAATGCAATGATTTCTCTTGACTGTAGTACTTGAACTACTTTATGCTCTTGTGCTTAATACAGCTCCTCGGTTGTATGCATCCTTTCAGAATTTTGAGGCAGCTTGACTTGAATGTGGCGGAGAAGTCAGACTTATTTTCACTGCAACAATCTGCCACAGCATTTTGTGTCTTTTTCTTCATTCAAATACACAGCTTTCATGTTTCTCCCACCCCCCCCTTAAAGGAATGGCTT
Source organism: Psilopsiagon aurifrons (assembly GCA_025447955.1). Taxonomy (NCBI): domain Eukaryota; kingdom Metazoa; phylum Chordata; class Aves; order Psittaciformes; family Psittacidae; genus Psilopsiagon; species Psilopsiagon aurifrons. The sequence continues at coordinate 24,119 of JAOEHY010004634.1, read as the reverse complement.
TGAAAACAACTGGCTGGCAGATTGCAGTCTTGAAATTCAGTGTTTCAGTTCAGGATATTTAAGCTGGTTATATTTCAGCATATTCTCTTTTATGCTTAGGGCTGCTACCCAGATCTAAAGATAAGCTGTAGCAGCCAGAGAGTTCCATTTCCAGGAGATAAAAATTAAAAATAAACAGACCAGAAACAGTAAGGGAAAAATGCAAATTTCCCACTTCTTCTACCATTTTCACTATTCGTTTCACATTACTGTACTGAGATAGGTCTCTTATTTGAATATAACAATCTTGAAGATAAAAAACCCAGCCAAACCCCTCAAATTTTTTTTTTTTTTTTTTTAATATCTGAAAGCTGATTATATGGAAATTGGGCTGTTAATGGAAAAATAGAGAATCAGTAGCATGAAGCAAGCATTTTTTTTGTATGGTTTTGAAGGTGCTTGTTCCTTATATGTTGTTTTTCTTAAGCAGCCAGAAGATAAAACAAGACACTTTAATTCATCACTGTGCAAGCATGTGATAGCACTTACAGGGAAGAAAGTATTCCCTATTCTATTCTGTCACACTGTCAGCCCTAGAGATACTTCCTTTTTTTTGTTGTTTGTTTCCTTTTTTCTATTTTTCTTTTTCTTTTTTAGCTCAGAGCAATTATTTCATTCAGAGTAAATATTTCATTCACAGCTGGTTTTACACTGAATCTATGTGAATGTCAATATTTCTGTATAGTTAAATATGCAAATAATTTTCAAGTCAGCATTTTTAATATGGGCCACTTAAATCTCAACAGCAAAATATAGTTACTAATAATGTTGAGATGTATTGTAATAATATAATTTTATTGGTTTTGCCATTAATTAAGTTAGTCTGGTTTTGTGTGCTTTGAGATATTCCCACCTCTCTTTTCAGCAGCAGCATGGTGACCCTCCAACAGCAAAAGTATTAACTCAGGCAGTAGCTGAAGGAAGACATCAGGTCTTGTACAGTTCTTTTTGCATAAACATCTGAATGTTTTTGTTATAAAACTAAAAGGAAAATACAGACAATCTGAATGTGTAATTCATTAGTTTCATTTTTAGCATGGCTAATTTCAAAGTCTCAATCTCTTTTATCAACTAAATTCTGGAGCTATTAACATGAGTAGGAGTGTGACCCTAATTTCTTAAGTCTCTTTTATTTGTTTTATGAAAGCATGCATATGTGGGTGGAACTAGATGATGATGACAGCTGTGAAATATTATCAGGCATCTGATCCTTCAAGTGTACTGTCAGGAAAAGACGGGAAAATAAATATACTCAGATTTCAGGGGCATGAAATACAGTTTGATGTGAGCCATGCTGTTGAAGCCATCGAGGAGCTGATAAAAAATATGCTTGCTCCATGAGGTAATGACAATCCTTACCAACCCAATTCAAAGGATTAATGATTAATCATTTTACATTAGAATGAGAGGAGCTTTAATTTCTCTCTCACTTTACTCATGGCTTTCCAAACTGTCTTAGTGTCAACAAAAACAAATCAAACTAATCTAGCCTATAATTCCCTTTTCATAATTAAATATGTGACATAAAATAAAATGAAAATTCAAACAATAAAATATTCAGTCATGCAAAAACCTAGTGAAATAAAATAAAGGAGGCTTGCAGAGCAGGAGGGGGGGGTTTATTTTTTCAGGTTGGTTTGGTTTTTTTCCCAGAAAAATATCCAAAAGCACACTGAGAATTTTGATTTTTTTGTGAATTTTAAAGAAAAATAATCTTATTAAATTTGGATGTGTGCTTTAAAAGCAGAATATGGACTATAAAACTTTTTACCATTATTAAAATATATTAATGTCCTTGGAAGTAAGTTATAGACAGTAATAGCTAGGTTCCACTTTAATTGTCTCAAAAACTTGCTTCAAATGCTGGAGTTGAAGCTTATGCTCACTCACCTCTTTCAAAACATCTCTCAGTTAAAAAAAAAAAAAAAAGAAAAGAAAACAAAAAATCAAAACCAACCAACAAAAAAATACTAGTTTGTTTGAGGGTCTTTGGCTCCACCTTGTGTCCATTGTGATTTTCTGAAGAATCTGACGCATGCGAAAGAGAAGGAAAATTATGGAATGAAATTTGCTACACAAACTCAGAGGAAAGTTTTACCATTGGCATCTCTGATGTTGGGTCTGACCTCATAGTCCACTAAGGTGTGATGAAGCTGAAAAACTCTGGTATTTCCCCTTTTTTAAATAAAACCAAAATTAAAAATAGATAGCATTTTAAATGGAGAGATGCATCATAAACTACTCAGAAATGTTTTCTGTGTGCAAATGTAAAGACATTTTTACTGAAATAAATCTTCAATTTATATAAGTGAATCCTGCTGTTGTATCAGTGTTTGACTAAGGGGCAAAGTAAGGGGGAAAGTAACATGGCAAAGGGCACACTCTGCTCGTACACTGTAGATTGTGCCTGGTTTTGTGACCACCATTTCAGATTCTGCTAGGTAGATTCTGAGGTAACTTTTATGAGAACTAACATCTTTCCTTAAGGTTCAACTGTCCTAAAATGTTTCTCCATAGAAGGTCTCTGTAATCTTATGAAGGAGAAGTGTCTGGCCTAAAGTTAGGAATTTTTAACACAGTGATCACACTTCACACCCCCGTGTTAAGAAAGGACGTAATGAAAACAATTGTACAGCCCAAAGTTGTATATGTTGGTTACAAAATGCAGCTGAGCCAGAGAAAAAAATAGAGTGAACTGTGGGGTGAGAAAGGGATGGAAATAAACTTTGCTCTCATTTTGCTGTATTGTTCTCCAAATTGCACACTTTCCTTTCCCCAGATCTTTTCCTCCCCTGTCCCTGGGATCATAGCTATTGTCTTATCTGAAGCAGAGGAAAGGAAAGGAATAAGAAACTTACTGTGCAGTCCAGAACTTGGCACCTCATTACTGGCATTACTGCTCTCTCTGGTTTCTGTTAGAGAGCCGTCATTTCCTGATATACAAGCTAAAGACTGAATACTGACCACCATGGTAGCTGGAGACAGATCTCTATCAGTATAAATCAGCCTGGTGTGTAGATTTTCAGTAACCTTCAGGGGCTCATATGTTCAGTATTGCTGGTTTAGGGCCTGTGAAATTTGTCCTACAGGTTCTTCTGCTTTATTCCTTTTCTAGTCACACAACTTTTTTTAAGTCTAAACAGCTTCATGAAAAAAAATAAGAATTGCTCTCAGTCATGCTCCTTTTGATCCAGCATATGATTGGCTTTCTTAGATTAGACATTAGGAAGAAATTCTTTACTGTGAGGGTGGTCACTGGCACAGGTTGCCCAGAGAAGCCGTGGCTGTCCTATCCCTGGAAGTGGTCAAGGCAAGGTTGGAGGGGGGTTTGAGGAATCTGGTCTAGGGGATGGTGTCCCTGCCCATGGCAGGAGGGATGGAACTAGATGATCTTTAAGATCCTTTCCAACCCAGGTCTTTCTATGACTCTATGACTCTATCTGGGAAGGCATTTTGATTTCATTGCTAATGCAAGGTGCTTCAGAAAAGAGATTTCACCTCAAATGTCGATTGTCACTATTTTTCATGGGCGTACTGAAAACATGAAAACTCTTCAATTCCTGTCTAGAAGGATACCCATGTACCCCGTAAACGCAATGATTCCCAAGTTCAAAATTTTATTACATGCTTGCAGATAAATAATCAGAATATGTTGTCCTCTCTTTTACATAACTCCAGAGAGTACAGGTGGTATCCACATGGCATGGCTCATTTTAACCTGTGCCAAAATTCTCAACTACTGGATAAGTACCCATGATGAAAAGAGAATAATGCATGAGCCAAGGCTTCTATACAGAGGACTGTCATAAAGTATGAAAGTGGTAATCACAACCGTTATGTGGTGAGTTTATGGATGTTCATAGAAACAAAATCAGGAAGAAGTGGGAAGGACTTAAAACTAGACAGAGTCAAGGAAATATATTAAAAAAAAAAAAAAGAAAAAGAAAAAAAGAAGAAACAAAACCCAAACCAAAACATAAAATGTTCTATTGGGTTTCCATGATATGGTTTTGGTAGCGGTGAGGCTACAGAGGTGGCATCTGTGAGAAGTTTCCACCATGCCTGATGAAGCCAATGCCAGACTGCTCCAAGAAGGAAAATCAGCTAGCCAAGGTTGAACCCATCAGTGATGGCAGAAGCACTGCTGGGATAACATATTAAAGAAGGGATGAAGAAAACCCTGTGCAACAGCAACTACAACTGCAACTGAAGAAAGGAGTGAGAAGAGATGAGAGAAATGCCTCTGCAGACAACAAGCTCAGTGAAGAAACAGGGGAGGAGGCACTCCAGGCACTGAAGCAGATTCCTCTGCAGGCCCTGGTGCAGATCATGGTGAGGCAGGCTGTGCCTTTGCAGTTCATGGAGGTCCATGGTGGAGCAGATATCCTCCTGCAGCCCATGAAGGACTCCACACCAGAGCAATCAGTGCCCAAAGGAGTCTGTGACATCATGGGAAGTCCGTGCTGGAGCAGGGTCCTGATACGACCTGGATCCTTGTAGAAAAAGGAACCCATGCTGGAGCAGGTTTGCTGCAGAACTTGTGACCACATGAGTGAGCCACACTGGAGCAGTCTGTTGCTGGGTGAAACTGAGCTACAATGAAGAGTGAGGCAGCACTAGGTGATGGGAGGACAGGATATCAAGAGTGTTTCCAGTGTATTTCTGATGGGCTTTGACTTGACTGTAAGGAAGTCTTGAAATTTACAGAACAAGAATTTGAGGGTAAAAAATGCAAATTCCTATTCTTACTGGTGGGCTCTCTTCTCTTACTGCTTGCTCCTGTAGTAGCTTTATTGGAATCCTGTCTTCTAGTTTAGGATCCATATCAGCAATTATTTTGTCTGTTTCCTAAAACAGCTTGGCTCTTCCATATGTATTTAATGGTCCCCAAAATGCTTAGCCTTATAATTCTTTATGAAGGACTTGTTTCTTAAAGAAGTATTGTTTTAATATGCTGTTATTCTTTTATTAACACTAGTAAAACAGATTTCAGCTATAATTCTCACTTATACATCCTAGCATGCTAAATCACTTTTCTTGCTCTTCACTGATTCCAATTTGTTGATAGTCTTCCTTCCTCCATTTTATTTAGTATTTACATCAGAATAGGCACCCTGCATTGCTTTTGGAGAAAGAAACCACTCTAAAAGTTTCTATTTCTTTGCAATTACTATTAAGACTATCTAGGATAATTAGCTCAAAATTGTTGTCTGCATTTGGTCAGAATTAATCTGCATTACATTGCTGAATTCTTGATTAACTTCTGAGTGTCTAATGTTTTTGGAAACTGTGAGGATAACATTTCAAGTAAGTAAGACTCTAGGTTCGTAATTTTGGGTTTAAGTTCATAAATTAATCTTAATGTTTCACTTAGGCAGTCCCTGTATCCTTTTTCAGATATATCCTGTGGTACTTTTTGAATATCCCCTTTATCTACTTTTTAGGCATCTGAATGCATTCAGTAATTTGCCTCTAAACTCTGTGCTGTAATGAGAAATGGACTGAAAGTTAGTTGCTTCCCTCATCAGATCCCAGCCCTTTACTGCATTTAATCCTGACACATGAGTAGTCCCATCCAAATCAATTCTCAGATTCACACATACTTAAATACTTTATTTGAACAAGGAGTAAAAAGTGAATGTTTCCATGTCTTCCCTATCATTATTATCACACTATTTATAGCTACATTTTCCAAACTCACTCAAGTGTACAAAACCGAGCCCTTATACTTTCAGCTAATTGCTTCTTCACCTGATTTATGGCTACACCTGCATATTTTATCACAAAAGCTTATTAATATAAAGTAGCAGTTGCAGTATTTAAAGTGTAGATATTATAATAATATGTATTACTTTGTTATCTTTATTTTAAAAATAGATTTAAAAATATAGGTTAATAAATATTAAAAGGCTTTGTGGAGCTTTTCAAACTGGAAAAATTTTATATGCATTTCTTGTTTGGAACAGTTATGTGAATTCATATAGCTCTCATTTGAACTGCTGGAGTTTTTTAAGTAGTCACCATATTTACAAATTAGTCAAGCAAGTTGTCACAAGAGCAGCTGATTTTAAGAAACTGAAGCCAACAGAAGGCAAGAGATTGTAAAAAAAAAACAAACAAAAAACCCCAAAACCAAACCAAACCAAAAAAGAGCTGTTTCTGTAATAACAACTTCATTTCTGCAATATCTTCAGGATTCACACAGACAAGAAAAAAAAAGAAAACAAAATAATAACATTCAATAACTTGGAAACTTGAACTTGCAGGAAAATAATCTGACAGACATATGAAACATATTAGTTCAGACTTGAAGTCTAACTAATATGAGTTACGTTGTTTGCAGTGTTCAAAGGCACCATTTCAAGTGCTCAGTAAAATTCACTGAAAGAGTTTTATTGAGAATGAAGACTATTCAGCTAGGAAAGCAAATTAGTCTCAATTGTAATCAGTTAAGGATCAAGCTGAGTCATGATCAAAGAGCATCAATTACCTTGCATATATTTCTCCGGTAAAATTCAAGAAAATCATTAGGGCTTGCTTCATGTCTCTTCTAATAAGGTATAGCAAAATTAAAAAGTGTCAATTTATTAACAATGTAATATTCACATTCCTCTATTGTGAAACAAAAGCAGAGCTCCAGGAAATGATTGCTAAGTGCATGAATACTTTAATTGCAAATATCTCATTCAAGATTGTCTCCAGTTATAATATTTTCCCATCATATTGAAATGGCTAATTGTATACATGGCTGTCACAGTTCCAAATCTTGCAGTGGCTTGAAGAGGAATATTTCCTCCCTTTTTCTTGAAGTTCTCTGAAGGATATCGGCAACTTGTAGTCTCAAAAGTTAATTCCTATCAGTATACACACCTGCCCACAAGAGCCTAGACCACTGTAACTCTAAATGAAGGAATCCATGGTTCCTGGATGAAATAGCAAAATACAACAAATGACAGAACATGCTGTCAACTGCCAGAAAGTACTGCAATAATTAATACTTCCCTCTGTCCCTCTGTTAGGATGGAGTAAATTTTCTTTGTAGTAGCTAGTGTGAGGCTGTGTTTTGAATTTCTGGTGAAAATAGCATTGATAATTCAGGGGTGTTTTAGTTGTTGCTGGTGAGTGCTTACACAGAGTCAAGGTTTTTTTCTGCTTCTCACACCATTCCACCAGTGAGTAGGCTGTGGGGTGCACAAGAAGCTGTAAGGAGACACAGGTGGGACAGCTGATCTGAACTGACTGAAGGGATATGTCTTAACATATGGTGGCATGCTTAACATATAAAGCTGGAGGAAGAAGAAGGGAGGAATTCGGATTGATGATGGATGTTTGTCTTCCCAAGTAACTGTTACATGTGTTGGAGCTCTGCTCTCCTGGAGAAGGCTGAGCACCTGCTTGTCAATGGGAAGTACTGAATGAATTCCTCATTCTGCTTTGCTTGTGTACATGGCTTTCGCTTTACCTATTAAACTGTCTTTACCTCAACCCATGAATTTTCTCACTTTTACTCTTCAAATTTTTCCACCATAGTACCAGAGAAAGTGAGTGAGCAGCTGTGTGGCGCTTAGTTACCACCTGGGATTAAACCAAAATAGTCCTTTTTGGCACCCAATGTGGAGCTTGAAGGGTTCAAGACAATGACAGATTTGATTGGAATTTACTAGATTGAATTTATGGCTGTTATTGCTGTTTAGCTATTAATTGACAGGCTCCTACGCTTTCTATGCAGCTTGCTTGCTTTACTACATATTAAGAGTCTAGCATTCATTAATGGCTGCTTTTTGGTTTTGCTGCTTCCTGTAGTGTTGTGCTGCTTATCATCTTACTTTGCTGCACCTGGGAGCAGTTTGATAACAGTAATGGTGCTGCACCTGGGCTGGCAGATGGCAAGGGTATCTTTGCTGGTTTTGTGTGCAAGGTAAGTGCATTTTAGAGAAGGTATACCTCAAAGCATCTGTGGATAAGTCCTTGCTGCAGCAAGTACACCTTGAAGGATTAATGCTGTTATGCTGGAGCACCTCAGAGCGTGCGGCCATGGATAAGCCCACAACAGACAGTACGCCCCAGGACGGGCTGCAGCCATGGGTAAAGCCATGCTGGAGAATACATATCTCTGAAGGCACTGTGGCCCATGGGTGAGGCCACACTGGAAGAGGTTCACCCGAAGTGGCTGTGGCTGTAGATGAACCTATGCTGCAACAGCTATACTTCTGAAGAAATTTTGGCTCTTAAATAAGGCTTCACTTGAAGCAGGTACACCCCTAAGGGAATGCAGCCTGTGGGTAAGCCCAAGCTGGAGCAGGGGTAAGGGGAGGAGATCTTTGCAATGTTAAACTCACAGTCTCATCCAAAGAGATCAGGGGTAGAGAGTGCAATCAAAATGTGGATAGGCCAGAAATAAAGAAAAAATTTAGATGTATCCTTATATTCATTGTTTTCATTAGTTTGTCTTAGATATCATACTGCTCACTGTGGTAATTGCTATGAATCTCATACTTTCTTTCCTTCTCTTCTATTACACAGATATCTTAGGCACCTAAGGGGGCTGAAAATTTTGTTTCAGGAGCTAAACACTTTTATACATATATGCACGGAAATATTTAGGGTTGTAATTCTAAATTTTCTTTGCAGATCTATGCCTAGAATTTATTTACGCAAGACCTAGAATCCTTGTATATTAACTACCTGTGTATTTATTCTTCCACTAACACCGGGCAGCTTCTTTTTTGTTTGTTTTGGTACTGGTGTTCCTAGATAAAATATAAAAGCTAGGGTCTTACAGTTCCTTTTGAAAATACTTTTAGTATGATTACATCACTGCTCTACTTAGTGAGAAAATGCAAAAAATAAAAATCTTATGATGCCTTCTATTAATCAAAGAATTTGCTTGAAAATTGCCAACATGTCCTGTTAAAACAGTGAAACCACTTCAGTCTCTAAGTAATGTGGTTTTTGTTCAATAGTGCTGCAGAGCCACAACTCAGATTATGATTATGCCTCATTTCTGTTTCTATTTTGAATGAATAGTTAGCTTCAGAAAGTTAATGTCATGTAGGTTACTCGCCAGTTAATGGCAAGAAAAGCTTAGCCATCCTTTACTCAGGCTCATTTAACTTTTTGAGCCTAAGGATTTGCTCAAGGCTGCAAAATAAGCAGTGGTAGCCAATTACTCAAGCTAAGTGGGGGCTGAGAATGCATCATTTACTTTTTAGCCTTCATTAAGCCTAGCCCTGCTGTCTCTCAGAGGTGGTACAAAGGGTGCTGTCTGCCAAGGGATAATAAATAAGGAGGGTGAAGTAAAGACAAACTAGGTCATCCTGTGGCCAGCTTGAGACCTGAACCTATTCATATATGGAAAGGTTTTTAAAAAGACAGATATTTGGGTAACCAACAACCGTTGACTTAGTTTCCGAAAGGGATGACCTAATTTTAGGGGTTGAATATAGTGTCACTGTAAGAAGCATTTGAATTTATCATATATGAACTTCAGTATTGCAAGGTATTGGGAAAATAAGGAGAAGGAATTAAGTCAATTTATGTGATTTTTGCAAATATGTTAATTTTTAAATTATTTTCATTTTTGTAATAAAAATCTTTTTAGCCAAAAAATTTAATCAAATTTTATACTGCATACAGAAGCACATTTATGCACAGGAAATTTACTAAAAATAATGTAATATTTCTAGAAAAATTAGTTGCAGATCTTTAGAAAATTATATAAGTACTTGACAAGGTTTCAAATCCTAAAAATAACCCACAGTAGGCTGTTATAAAGAATGAGAGAACAGCCACAGTATTGTTAACAAATATATATAAAAAAAGGTAGAATTAATATTTTGTATGCAAACATACCTCAGTGTATAAAAGTTTTTTTGACTTGATAACAATGCAAGTTCAAAGTTTTTTCATTGTAGTTATGCCCTTGCTTGACTTTATAAATTGATAAACAGATTTCAGAGAAGGCTCTGAGATATTCATAAATGTGTACGGTACTTGGGACTTCTACAGATTTATACGTCCACAAAACTGGAAACAAATCTAGAAAGTTATGCCAAAGTAAATAAAGAGCTGTCTAAATTGTCTTTCTGTTTGGCTGACAACAAAATGTTAATCTGTTTTGTCCCTTACTCCACAATCAGTTATATAGTCCTTTGTTGCATTCAAATTACTTCATGAGAATAGTCACAACGGGCATTAGATGATGGAGAATAACGAATATTTGGCTGTTTTTACTGGGTCTGTAAAAGTTTATGTTCTCCCAACTCTTTCCGTTTCTGGCAGGAAAAAAAAAATACTATGGAAAGTAATGTAATTAAAGACCAAAACAGATAGTATCTGTGCTGAAAAAAATTATTCTTAGTTAGAGTCCTAGAGTACAGATTAATTCTTCTTCATACAGGAGACACTATTCCAGTAAACATGCATGCATAAAATTAAATGCTGCACATGTTGACTCAGCTGGCCAGCCAGAAGAAGGGGCAAAAGCTGTCTAATAAATCTTGATCCAGGTTAGAAAATGCTGGCAGGAATAATTTCTAAGCACTTCAGTCAAGAATGTGAGTTTGAGAATCCTCTTCACAGACATCTGGGGCCACCCAGAATTCCTGACATTCAGTATTTTGATCTGTTCTTTTGCAGATTCAGCGTATTTCTTGCAGCTATCTTTCCAGCCTGTGGAGGTTGGTGACTGTGCCCCCATCCTGCTATGAGAGGAGAGGTTTGGCACATGCCAGTAGTCTTTGGGACAAAGCTTGCCATTGGAAACTATACTGCAAGATATAAAAATTTAGTTTATTCATTTGCAGTATAGCCTGAGTTCTGTCTGTTTTCTTAAGAAGATGTCTACTTGCTTTTGTTTGCTGTTTTGAACTCTGTGCCAGATGGGTTGCAAAGACTGACCCTTTGCTGCAATTGAAAATGCTCCAAAAGAGAAGTTTATGTAGAGTAATATAGGGCAGTGAACAAGTATGGCAAAGGTAGAAAAGTGTCATCACATGGCATGAGAGAAGAAACAGTGCAGGCAGAAAACCTGAGAGGCTTTGCTGATAGACGGTGCTTTTGCAGGGACACAAAAAAAAAATGGCCCACAGCCCAGTTTTCCTGTCCCACTATTGCTGCTTTTTGTTGTAACAAAGGGAAGCTCACCCTACATCCTCTGTGTGCAAAATAAATTCAGTTAATCTGGCCCTATTAGTAGGAAATTCAGATTGTAAACTGCCCAGGAACTGTGTGTTTGACCTCTTGCAGGCTCACTTGATGTGTTCCCAAACTCAAGAAGAAGATGTATAGCTGTGGGTACAGCAGAGATAAGACACCCTGACAAAATGCACCAGTGTGATATCAAATGAGCCTGGAGTACAAGCAAAGCATCTGTAGCCAAAAGTACATTCACTTTGCCTGCCAAGTAATCATGAACAGTATGATACCACAGAAAGGAAGAAACAGCCTGGTTTTGGCATTAAAAACACAAAACAAAGTGCTTAATAGAACTATTATAGTTTATGTAGGATGTGGCAGTTTTCATGCCAATGATTCCTGTCTTTCTATTGGAAATAGAAGCTCAGTAGCTGGAAGGTCAGGGACTGTAGTTAGTCTCTGCATTCTCTAGTAGCCATGCTTGGCAGTGATCTACTTAGTATTATCAAAGCCACGTATAAGACTATTAAGAAACCTGTTGTTGAATCAGTTACAAGAAAATGTTTTTTTTTTTTTTTTTCTGGGCTGCTTTGTGATAAATAGAGGGCATGCTGCAGAGATGGAAAGCAGCTCTTTTCTGATACATAGATATTTTGTGCAACTAACATACTGTCCTGATAGTTCTGAAAAGGGCACCATCCAAATCATTCATGTTACGAAGAAACAAGGACTTTATTTTTGCAGTTGTCATCAAGTGCAATGCTGAGAGTCAACTGTCAACTGATATAAATAACATTGGGTTATTTTTCTTCATGTATATCCAAGCTAACCTTGATGACTGATGTTATCTATTTGGACTTGTGCAAAGCATTTGACACTGTTCTGTATGACATCCTTGTGTCTGGACTGGAGAGACATGGACCACTTCATGGATAATAAATTGGCTGGATAGTTGCACTCAATGAGTTGAGGTCAACAGCTCAATGTCCAAGTGGAGAGCACTGACAAGTGGCATTCCTCAGGTGTCACTATTGGGATTGGTGCTGTTTAGCATCTTTGTCAGCAACATGGGCAGTGGGATTGAGTGCACCACCAGCAAGTTTGTCATTGACACCAAGTTGTATGGTGCAGTCAACACGCTGGAGAGAAGAGTTGCCAACCAAAGGTAACTTGGCAAGCTCCAGAGATGGGCCAGGGCCAACCTACTGAAGTTCAACAAGGCGAAGTGTAAGGTCCTGCACCTGGGGTGGGGCAATCCCAATCACAACTACAGGGTGAGCAGAGAAAGGATTGAGAGCAGCCCTGAGAGAGAATTCAGAGCTGTTGACTGACAAGAAGTGCAATGTGACCTGGCAGTGTGCACTTGCAGGCCAGAAAGCCCAGCTTGGTATTCTGGGCTGCATCAAGAAGAGCATGGCAAGCAGGTTGATGAAGGTGATGCTGCCTCTCTACTCTGCTCTGGTGAGACCCCACCTAGAGTGGTATGTTCAGCTGTCAGGCCCCCAATGTGGACCTGCATGTGCAAGTACAGGGAAGGGCCATGAAGATGATTATAAGCTGGAGCACCTCTTCTGTGAAAACAGGCTGAGATAGCTATGGTTGTTAAGCCTGAAGAATAGAAGGCTCAGGAGAGTTAAGATAGCTGTCCACAATATTTTAAGAACCTGAGTTGTTAAAAAAGGTTCCTCAGAAGGTATTACAAAAGCATGTGTAAATGGAAAAAGAAATTATTAAAACAATGAGAAAGCTTTTTATATAGTGCTAAGTATAGCTCAATCATCAATCTGCCACCTCCAATATCATCAGATTATTTTGGTGTAAATCATCATACAGCTCAACTCAGCCTACAGTTTTATGCCACATGAGGAAGCAGTCCAATCTTGGAATCGGTGATTTTCATTTAATCTGTGTGGACCTTTATATATAAGGTCTTTCTACTCTTGCTTTTGTTTTCCTTTGAGCAGAGAAATTATATATATGTGAAAGGCAATTATCATGCTCTGGTGAATTCCTTCTTTTCATCACCATCCTCCCAAAGCACTTAATATCTGGAGGAGTACAGTATGCCCTTACTCCATTTCTTACTCCTGAATGAAACATAAAATATGAATACACTGTTTTTCTGGTCTGAAATACCATGCATGGCCTAAAGTCTCAGTTAATTTTAGTGCTGAATAGAGTTTTGCACTAACTTTCAACTGAAACTAGGAAGTACTTCCAATCAGTGATTCCCTTAGAGCAGAGAAGGTGGAAAATTGGTTTTATAAGCATACAACAAATTGAAATGAGTCCTTCAATGTTTTCCCTGTTAATTTAGTCTGTGAAGAGCCTGCAGTTGATAGAAAATTTTCTCATTATTTTTGTATTAGTCATATTCCCTTAATATTCATTAGGTCACCTTCTATGAAGCCTTAAAATGACTACCAGTAATTTATTGCCATGTAGGCAATATTAATCAAACGTTCACAACATGTTCTTGTGTTTTAAGTGTGCCTCTTTCAGAAAGAAGTAGAACCCTATGTATAACTACTTACGTTCAACTTTAGAAGTGAGATATTCACAAGTCGTAAGGGAGAGAAGTAGCTTGCAAAAACAAGATAGGGATTTTCACAACGACATTCAGAGATAATGGTATTTCCTATGCTATTGCCAAAGCTCTTCAAACAATTGTTTTGATTTCAGGATTAGGAAATTTGTTTTCCTCTCTGGAAAGAACGCAAAAGTAGCAAAATAGTACAGAAGGTAAGCAGCTGAAGCCTCTCTAGTTCTGTTAAATATTTTTTAAACCATATTATTAGTTATAAACAAAATATGAATGTTAAATAGGAAAGATTTAAAGAAAACCCTAAACAACCAAAAACCCACAAAACCATTGATGGTGAGGGGCTGATCCCAGATCATTCTCACCCAGCAAACTAAATTCTAGTTTATCATGATGATAGCACAAAGATTTATTCTAAAGTTGGCAGGTTGGTGTAATCCAGGCTCACTAGTTGTTGAATGTCTAGAAAATTGAGTAGGTTCAGTCTTCTCTTGACAGCTACAGGTGCGCTCCTTAATTTTCAGGATGAGTGTTTTATCTGCAACTGAATAATGGCTCCATCAAGTGGCAGAACTGCTTCATTGCATATTTCTGCCGCCACTAGTGAAAAAGTTTGCTTCTTCATTTTTGTTTAGAGATGTGGCTCCTCTTGTGAACAGTGAACTCTGCCAACAGCTTTCACAGGATAGTTATTCAGAGATGAAAGGTTCATTACCACTAAAAAGGTCAACATTCATGGTATGAAGCCAAGTGATTTAGAGGAGGATAAGAAGACCTCAGATGCCCCTGAGGAAAAGGTCAGAGGTTAGATAAAGTATAGATCTTTCGTTATTTTTTCCTGAGATCTAGAGAGACAGTTCAGGTTTATGTTAGCATTGGATATTGGATGATCTCTTACCTCATACAGCTCATTAACTTCAAGAGGTCTCTTTTGGCTGAAAAGAAAGGAAACAACAGAATTTTAGGTATTATAAGGAAAAAATGTCTTTATGTTGTTTAAGTAGCCTTAAAGGCTTTTTTCCTTTTTTCTTCTGCAACTATAAAAACTGTATATAAGTGAATATAATGATTATATTATTTGGTTAGCTTGCACAGTGTTTTTATGATACTTTATTAACTAATTGCCTCCCATGCCAAGAAAATATAGTTGCATATCTTAAGGTGGAGATATAGTCAAATATAACTCATGGAAAGCTAGGATTTGTAGACTTTGGATTTCAAAGTTTCAGGGCATTAGTACCTCTACAGGCAAATAAGTTGAAGGGTCTGGACTCTCTCTGTACCGGCCAGAAAGTTGCTCTGACTTACTTAGGGCATAACCCAAGGGCATGCCCAAGTCCTTTTCCACCAAGCAGCTTTCCAGCCAAGCAAGTCTAGAGCATTGTATGGGGTTATTGTGAGCCAAGTGCAGGAGCAGGCACTTTGCCTTGTTGAACCTCATACCATTGGCCACAGCCCATCTAATCCAGCCTGTCCAGATCCCTCTGCAAAGCCATCCTACCCTCTAGTAGATCAACAGTCCTGCACAACTTTGATTCATCTGCAAACTTACTGAGGGTATACTCAGTCCCTTCATCCAGATTGTCAGTGAACATATTAAGACTGGTCCCAGTACCAAGCCCTGAGGGATGTTACCAGTGACCAGTTGCCAACTAGATGTGATACCATTCCTCTGTAGGCTCAGGCATCCAGCCAGGTTTTTACCCAGAAAAGAATATACCTATCCCATGAGTAGCCAGTTTCTCCAGGAGAATACTGTGTGAGATGGTTTCAAATGCTTTATTGAAGTCCAAAGAGACAATGTCCATTGCCTTTCCCTCATCAAACAGGACCTCCTGGACTGTTTCCCCTCTGCAGACATCTGGTAGGTTGAAGTCCCCCACAAGAACAAGGGCTAGCGATTTGAAACTTTTCCCAGTTGTTTGAAGAAAGAGTCCAGTTAAAAGTTACTCGCATGAACTGCACCTCTCATAACATCATTTCCCAGGGAGGAACTTTCCCATTCTGTCTCATGAAAGACTTCGTTTTTCACTAATAATAGTATCTCATATTGGAATCATACAGAAATCTGGGTTGGAGAGGGCCTCTAGAGATCATGTGGTTCAACCGTTACTCATAAATCACTTCTCCAGTACTCTAAAATCAGATCCATTTCATCTACAGATCTTCCTGTGGTTTACAGGAATCTCCAGACAGTCAAGCTGTTCTTTAATGTGAAGCACAAACACTCTTCTACTTTTTCTTTCTTGAATAGCCTGCAACACTCGAGTCACATGAGCTATCTCACCAAATTTCTGTATTTCCAGAGATACTGCACATGGTGATTTCATTTCTTGTTGTTTCTCAGAATGTGAATATGGCATATGGGCACTTATGTTAGATATATCGTATTTCCCTTGTCTTTTAGGGGAGTGTGGGAAGAACACTCACAGCACTTTCAGCTTGTCCCTCGGTTAGTTTGTCTTCAAAATAATATAGCTTAAAGCTACTTCAATAATTTAGTTTTAGCCTACTAACAAAGTTCTCATTGCCCGTATTTGATAAGTGTATCCCATCTCTCTGCAGTAACCCACAGTCTGTGTAGAGTATATCCATGGCAATGAAGGCCAAAATCCTGCTGGCAACACCAGCTATACAGCCAGACATGTGTATGCGTG
This sequence comes from Psilopsiagon aurifrons, assembly GCA_025447955.1. Classification (NCBI taxonomy): domain Eukaryota; kingdom Metazoa; phylum Chordata; class Aves; order Psittaciformes; family Psittacidae; genus Psilopsiagon; species Psilopsiagon aurifrons. Next base: position 7,745 of record JAOEHY010004634.1, on the reverse strand, counting down.
ATATGCCTGTTTCTGCTAGCCTTTCCTTCTACTGGCAGCATTGAGTAGAAAACAACCTGAGAGACTGTCCCCCTTGACTTCAGCCCCTAGGTCTCTGTAGTCCTGTTTGATTATGCAGGTGGTTTTTTGTTCAAAAGGCAACTGGATCCAGTGTAATGAAAGAACACATGTAATGAAAAACACATCATTATTTGACAAACTCAAAAGTAAAAAAGTTGATGACTTCCTGTGCATTCATGTGAATAAATCCATAACCATTTTTTGAAAATATTATTTGAGTTATTGTTTTTTAGTGACAGTCTGTTCTATCAGAATTTTAAACAGTGTATATAAAAAAAATTAGGTTTAAAAAAACTCATAGAATGAAATTTTCTCTCAAAAAAAGAAAGCAAAAAGATTTTTCGTCACTGTTGCACATTATTATTGTGACTGCATCAAAGGCAGGAACTTGAGATGCTACCTTCATGAATCACCTGTTCTTTTCAATATTTTTTTTTCTTTAAGAAGAAAATGTAACTTTTTATTTTTTCAGTCACTATGAATGAAAGTCAACTATTTGATGATGAAACTTTCTTTGAATATGACAGCAGAGTATTCAGTAGCTTAATTATAAGTATATGCTATCATTTTAGGCACTGGATGCCTAGCATCCAGCTGGAGGTCCAGAAGGATGAAGGTTTCCCGTAAATCATGTGTTGTACCTGAAGGCTTCAAATAGAGGTTATGGATAACTGGATCATGCTCACATTCAGATGATGAAATCATATGTGCTTCAATACTTCCACGTTCATATATATTCATGAGGAATAAAGAAAATTTTTAAAATACATGAGGTTTTGCTTTAATCCGTTGACTCCAATTGCTAGGTTTTTATGAACAGCATCATAGTCATTAATAGTAGCAGCACTATAATTTTATTCCTGAAACTTGATCCTGTCAGTCTATGTAAGTTCTTTTTATTATGGTTTCCTAATTTTTCTGTGATTTTTGTACTTTAAAATCAGTGAAAACTGATACTAAGAATTAAAAACTGTACTGATATTTGTGGTTTGATACAAGCGGCAGCATCAGATATTTTTCTTTATTGACTCCACCATAATCAGTACACAACATTGCTATAAAGTTAAAAAATATTGCCATATTCCAGAAGGTGTCAGCAGAGTATTAGAAAATAAGAAATGAGAATGCTGCTTAAAACCTATGATATTAACAGATTCCAGTGGTAGAAATGGCTGGTTTACATAGTGGTTTGTACATAGAAAACACTGCCTACAACTATGACTTTCTACTTTTTTATTATTATCATACAGAAAGCCTGTATTCTTGGGCTTTCAACTGATAAGAAGATATTGAAATACATTTTTCTGAGGAAAAGGCCTCAAATCTAAATGTTATGGTGGAAAAAGGAAAATCTCTGCAAAGATTGCAAGAACACTTTCACTGGGCTGAGGGAGTAACCTGCCAAGTTTAGGGCAAGAGCATGAGAAACCTCTTGCACAGTTATATTCCACTGGTGAGGTCTTTTATTCATCCCAGAGCCATAGCAAAGCTTGAAAAGGAGTATAGAGATGCAAAGCATTGGATTTATCTTCTTCTATCTCTCTTCCTCTGTAAGTAGCCTGACCCTGTTTCCTCTCAATTCAGTAAATGAACTAGTATCTATTCACTCATATGAAGCACATCACATAACACAATGCTACATTTATACATACATATTTTAATATATTATATTATAATACAACAGATAACAAGAATGTTCATTAATTGTACCTATTTAGAGGCTGAATGTGTAATTCTCACTATCCAATACAGCAACTGTATTAAAAAATGAGAGCTAGAGGAAGATACAGGCATGTTAGTGTGACCTTGCAAATTTTTGGAGGAGATTCTAATCTAACTCATTACAAAAGTAATGGAACTAAATAGAAAATGGAATGTAGCTGTGTGTCACAGTCATGGGTTGCACTCTGACAAAGCTGGTCCATTAGAGTTTGTCTTTTTTCTCCCCTTCCTAGTCAAGTATATGACTACAGCTTGGTCTGTAATGATCAATAACACTGATGAGAACTCATTGTACTTTTCTTGACTAAAACGGTAGTGTTTGATAAAATGATAGAAAATACTATATATTAGGTATAAAATGATAGAAAATATGCATACATATATAAATATATATAAAATATATTAGGCATAAAATGATAGAAAATATGCATATGTGTGAATTGCATTCTTACACATTACGGAGTTTGTATAATGTAACATTGTATTAATTTCAAAAGCATTTGAGCTTGAAGTTTACACTGGGGAAAAAGTAGCTTACAATGCTCTTTCAAAGGCTGCAGCATACCTACCTGTTGGAAGTCACTTGTTCTGCATGTCAAGTTCTCTCAAGTTCTGCAAGAAAACAAACAATATAAACAAATAAATAAATGGCCAGGTCTGAGGTATGCTGTATCCCTTCCCAGACTCTTTAATACTATTTGAAGAAGCACAAGAAGACTAGTGTCTTCCAGGCAGCCTTCTCACTCCTCAAGGCTGGTGATAGTGGCTATCCTTTATGAAGGACATGGAAGAGAGGAGGGTTCTTACTCTATTCTGGCATCACTGAGAAGCTGGTTGGTACTGCTGGTCAGTAGGAACTAGCTCACTGCTATTGCAGTTCTAGTTCCATCTAAGGAACTTCTAATTGGTGGCACGTTTTTTCTCTTTTTAGACCGGAGCTAATTTTAGTTGTTAAGGTACTTTGCGGTTCAATTTTCAAGCTTTTCTGAGTTATGAAGAGGGGTTACAAATAATTTAAAAAGCAATGAAAATGCGATTCTCATCTTTATGTGATTCCAGAAAACTTTATTAATCATAAAAATTTCAGGATTTTGATGCAGCCATGTCATAAGGTTATAAGGGGAATTGACTGAAAAAAGGGTAAACATGGAATGGAATGTAAATGGAAATGTAAACTAAATAATGAACTTTAAAAGATGTGAGGAATAAGATGTGTAAGAGACTGAAGCTATGCAATTAGCCCTTTTTTTTCAGTTTTAGAATTAAGCCAAAAAAGTTCCATCCAGGCTTGATGAGCCATGTCAATGTTTTGCCTTTTATTGTGTTTGTATGAATTTGGCCATCGGGGATTGTGTTTGCATATGATCATGCTGAAAAAAAACCCTACAATATGCCAAATACAGTAAACTTAAGTATCTGCTTATAAGACTGAAATAAAAACATGATCAGGGTATTTTCAGAGTATTATAAAAGGTCCATCTTGCTCTTTCGTAAAACTAATGTTAACATGACTCTCTTTTTTCAAATATTGCAGGTTTTCTCTGTCATTCCTATCTAGGAAATTTCACAGTGAAGAAAGATCATGTTATGAAAAGTTTCATTGATTGTCATGTATCTTGTGCAACTTCAGAACACTTGTTCAGTTCATTTGAATGGGTCAAGACTTTGAAGTTTAAATAAGCTCTAAATGGATGAAAGGATCAAGAATGAATAGCTGTTAATGATGTTTTCAAGTTCCCTCTTTAAGAGACTTCTATGAACAAAAAGAACGACAAAGATTTGCCTTTGAGTGAGTTGCTTCAAGGTCTGTAATTGAAAACAAATGTACAAAATACTGTAGCATTAAATTAGGCATGCATATGAATATATTAAAATACAAGTTTTTGAAACAGGGTCTGTACTGACCAGGTATACCTAAGCTGCAAGTAAATAAAGATTTATTTTTCCAATAACATTTATTGCTCATATGCTTTAGATGAACCAAAGAGTAATTTCTGGGGTTCCATAACAAAGAGGGCTCATCTTGGCAGAGGAAATCAACTGAATTAACTGAATTAATATGTTACTTCATGAAAGTTACAAAACATTTTTTAGAAAAACTCAAAGTTGATAGATTTTAGCAGAGGCTATACATTTATGTTTGGCACTTCAGTAAGTGAACTAAATCAATGAATGAATCAGTTTCATGTAGGCATTCTTCAGACTAGGATGAAGGAGCTCTACTTAGGGATGATGCTAGAAAGTTTTACTACCTTCAGCATCAGAGCTGCAGAGTTTTCCCCAGTACAATCTGAATTCCAAAGGAGTAACAGTGTGTCAGATGCTGTTGCACAAGATAATCTGCCAGAGGAGTATCTGTAAGGTGGAAGACCAGTAATGACAATAAGTAAAAGGTGACCTGTGAAAAGAAGCAAATACTGGCAGATTTGGGGGAACCTTCCTTCCAGCTACTGAGTAGTCATCACTTCAGCTGGGATACCAAGAAAGGACAGCAACACTGTATATTTCTTACTCTGAAGCCAAGATTTTTAAGGAAGTAAAATATTCTAACTCTTACAAGGACTTGTGAAGGAGAGGGGGGCTAGCTTTCTCTACAGTAACTTATAGAACTTCCATTTTATATAAGAATGGTTGAGCAAATTCATTAGTTGTCAGTATCAAACTGTATTTAACGTGTTGGGAGATCAAATGGTATGAGTAAGGTTGCCATCTTTTCAAATGGAAACTTGAGCTAGTGTGATCAGTTCTTCAGGTGCTTGCTGTCATTTTTTTCTCTTTTAAGTATGGATTTTTAAGACCCTAATCTGGCTTTTGTTGCTAACAGAAAGTACTGGAAGAAGGGTTAATTACTAGCATGCATACGGAGTCTTCTCTAATAAATGAGCAAATTTTGCTGTGCAAAGAGAAACAGGTGATAGGCCGGACACATAGCAATACATTAAAATTTTGAGAGCATAGGGTTTAGTTTTGATCAGTTTTAAGAAGATGCAGTTGTAAGTCTAGCATTCTTCGTCTGCTTATTTTAGTAACTGATCATTAAGAAGTTTCAGAAAGAATATTACAGCTCTATGATTTTCATTCCTGCATGGTGAAATTGACTTATTTTGCTAAATCTTCTGTATTCTATCCCACCTTATTTTGTAACATATTACGTCTTACTGGCAAGATGGTCAACTTTGCCATCTGCTGCAAGCCTCAGATAGACGTAAAATGAGCAGTAATTTTAAAATTAAGTCAGATGAAGGCCAACACAAAGCAGAATTTAGATATCAAGATTTGAGCATTTCTACACCACTATGATACATGTATTTTTAAAATTACTCTTCAGAGATTCACTTGAACTAAAAGAGGAAGTTCACCTGAACGTAAAAGGTCTATAGGACTAGTGTGGACCAATATATGCTTAATAACATACAGATGTTGACTAATTCCGTGTCCTACTTCCTTGGATCCTTGACCCAAATGGGCCAGTCGGGATTGATTTTGAAATGAAACCCTTCTGATACATATGCTCATTTGTTCAATGAGTCTCTTATCTGTTATACTGTCCCTCTAACAAAATGATCCATGCAACCAGCCAGGCTGCAAAGATCAGGAAAAGGAGAAATGAGTACTACTGACTGTTTGGGTAAAAGACCACTCCGCTCTTTTGGCACTTGTATGTCTGGATTGCGTTCAACATTTCTGGTCATTGTGCACACCCTAAGATGGAATACTTGACTCTTCAGAGCACAAACTGTAACAGCCTTACCATGCTGTTGTAGCAATATGAACTAAACAGGCTTAAAAAGTGGTTTGCAATACTGCTTATTTTCTGGAACAATTTTCTGGAATGGTTTTGCAGCATGCCTGGCAAAACTGCTAGTCCAAAATGGGCATGGGTATAGGGCATGACAAAAGGTATTTCCAGTTGGCGGTATGAGTGAAGCCATTCTATTTTAAGGAGGAGATAAAGTTTATTAACATGCTGGGGAGAGGCATGTTATGCCAGATCACATACCCTCAAAGGCAACAGATAGAAACTGGGCCATTTTCTTTACTGACATAGATAACATCTGAGCAGCTATGTTATTCTACAAAACAATAGAAAAAGCTCATGAACAAGAAACATGGACCAGCTCACACAAGCATTGCTTTAAATTATATCTCTCCATGTCAGAATTCTCTTGGGAAGGACTTGGTGGAGTGATCCAAAAGCATCAGAGATACTGAAGCAATACTGAAGTGGCATAGGGCTCAAGCTCCTTCCTTAGTTTACTGTATTTAAAGAATATTCAAGATTCTTTGAGAGCTTGGAATTCCACTGGCACCCAAAGAACATTTTTAAGGGAAGTGTAGTTCACAATATTAAAACATGGGAAGCTTGGCAGAAACTTGATGTGGGTTTTTTTTGTTTGTTTGTTTGGGTTGGTTTTTTTTTTCTTCCTGTAAACAACTAACAATGACTTTTGATTTCAATACTGTGAAAGAAACCAAAACAGAAAGATTTATTATCTCCCTTCCCCTGAAGGAGATTGATGGTTTAAGTGTAACCAATCAAACCACTAATCAGACCATAAACCCAGTATAAAATTAGTAGTTGGATTGCTAATAGCTGCAGGTGGAAGGGAAAATAGTCTTTTCCTGATCTACAGGGCTCCTGTCAGTCTAATCTTGGCCCTGTTATAAAAGCAAAACAGTAGAATTAGCTACTGGGCTAGAATTGGGTCCAGCTTTTCTCTGTATTACATGTTTACTTTATCTGTTGTTTGCTGCTACGGATTTTTTGCCAACTTTTCTCTCTATGCCCTTTAGTACAAACTGAGAGACTATGTTCTTCTGTGATTAGTGTTGCTTTTATCATTGCTCTAGGTACAATCTTTATCTTCCTTAAAGTTCCTTGACCAGCTAAAAATCCTGCTTCTAATGAAGTAATCCAATATACCTCTCCAATCTGTGGGACTAATTCAGCATCTCCCAAAAAAGATGCACAGACAGAGGTACAAATGGGATCAGCAATTAGGTACTTTGGACAGTAGTATTATATATAGAGTATATAATACTTCCTTCTTGTTCTTCACCTTGTTAGCTATTCATTACCAGAGGAAGAACATGTAGGCACGTTAATTAAATTATATTCAAATGCAAACTGCAAGTTTAAAAACCTGATGAACAACTTCCTAATGCTAGAACCTGTTGTAGTTACATACTGGCTGTATTCAAGCTCATCCTTGGAGCACATCAATATGAAGAGACAAGACATTCTTTAGAGAGCAGACTTTGGCCTCTTCAGGAACCTGCTTAGTAAGGTTCCATGGGATATAGCCCTAGAGGGCAGGGAGGCCTAAGACTCTTGTTTGATATTCAAGGATCACCTGCATGCCAAATAGAAGGAAGTGCGGCAGGAGGGACAGGAGACCTCCTTGGATGGATAAGGAGATGCTGAGGGAAATCCAAAGGAAAAAAGAGGCTTACAAAAAGTGGAAGCAAGGACAGGCAGCCTGGGAAGAATACAAGCATGTTGTCCGGGAAGCTAGGGACCAGGTTAGGAAAGCTAAGGCCCACTTAGAATTCAACTTGACTAGGGATGTGAAAGATAACAGGAAGGGATTCTATAGGTACATTGCAAATAAAAGACAGACTAGGGACAACATGGGTCTCCTCCAGAAGCTATCGGGAGAACAAGCTACAATGGATTTGGAGAAGGCTGAGGTTCATAATGACTTCTTTGCCTCAGTCTTCACTGGCAAATGATCCAACCACATCACCCAAGTCTTGGAAGGCAGACGTAGACACTGTGAGAATGAAGACCTTGGGCCCACTGTGGGAGAGGATCTGGTTCAAGACCATCTTAAGAACATGAACGTACACAAGTCCATGGGATATGATGAAATCCATCTGTGGGTTCTGAAGGAGCTGGCAAATGAAGTTGCTAAGCCACTGTCCATCATAATTGAAAAATCATGGCAGTCAGGTGAAGTTCC
>JAOEHY010004633.1:0-15546 GCA_025447955.1 Psilopsiagon aurifrons | reverse complement strand
TCCTTTTTATGTTGAGGACACCAGAACTGCACACAATACTCTAAGTGAGGTCTCACAAGAGCAGAGTAGAGGGGCAGATCACCTCCTTCGACCTGCTGGTCACGCACCTTTTGATACAACCCAGGATACGGAACTAGCTGATCTTAAGGTCCTTTCCAACCCTGACTATTCTATGATTCACTGAAGATACCAACAACCAATATGTTCAAATTGAGTGCTGTTAAGTACATAAAAATCCTGAATAGGTTGAACTGCATTATTAATTTAAAAGTATCATTTTCTGAAGAGACGGGAAACTTCTTAATCATTAACTGAAGAAGCAAATAATTTAAAATTCTACAGCTTAAAATTTAGAAGTCACAAAAATATCAAGAGATATAAAATTTATCATTAAAAAAAGGCTTCATTATAGGAGTTTTAACAGATGAAGGAATATATAAAAATCTGAATACTTCAACTGTTTTCCAAATTTATAAATTCTTTTGCTAAAATGACTAGGCATGGTATGCATTATATACCCCATAAAAACAGATGAAAGCAGTTAAAAGAATCCTCCTGGGAACATGAAGAAGAGGCAGCAAAATGCAACACAGGGCATTTACATATAAATTTGAATCGCAGGGCCCCAAAGAAAGAGGCAAGCACTTTAAATATTGTGAACTTAGCCTTAATTCTTCAGGACTTCCAAGAAAAAAACCCCAACACTCTGAGAAAAAGATACCACCAGGCAGATTTTTTTACTCTTTCTAAACCGCCTCTTTTAAATGATGCATTTCCAAGTGTTTTTCAGTGTCTCCATTTTTTTACTAACTGGAAACAAATTACACTCTCTGCCCTTGACATCTTCAAATTAACTGTGGATTCAATCCTGATAGCACAAAAAACCAGCACATTCTCAATCTGTTTATTCACAAATATATTTCTTCAATAATTAATGTAAAAATTATTTCTAATGCACATTAGAAGATAAGCAGCTAAAATTGAACAAAACTTTGCATTAGGTGACATACTAGTGCTAAAAGTTTGTGTTTCTGTTCTGTTTTTTTCTTTGCAGCTTGGTTGTTTTTTATTTTGTTTTTCTTGCTTACCACAGAAAAGATGTCCACAGTTTGTTTCTATAGGAAATGTAGCCTGCTGCAAACAGACTGGACAGGACATATCTGTATAGAAGCGAAGTCTATCATCAGTAGAAGCATCCTGCTGGAACATAACAAAAATGCAGTGTTAGAGATACCATTTTTATAAGTGTCTATGGAGTTTAAAAAAAAATAAAAAGCCAGTGTTCATTGACTAGAAGTCAAACAATCAAATGCAAAACTATGTGAAATGAAAGAGAAACATACTTAAATCGAAAAAATCAATCTATTAAATGCAAAACCCGATACCCTATGCTAGTTCTTCTTGTGACAAGCCCATTATTTTCCCTTCATCTGTTCTGTGTGTGCCTCAATCCAGTTACGACCACAAGGAAAGAACCTCGTATGTCCTTCACATTAAGTTAGGTTAGACATGCTGACACGTGAATAACAACTCAGATTGAGACTTGTACTTCATCATCCTAAGTAGTTCTGTTCAGAGCCAGGTAACTGAACTGCATTGCTACCAGTTGCAATATTCTGTGTTCCCAAGCTCAAGGACAGACATCAGCTTGTGTATATCAATACCATGAAACATTTTGTCCCAGTTTTGCCATATTTATCTTCCACATAAATATGTACTGTAGTTAAAAATTTGTCATTATTTCAAGAAGTATTGTGAGGAAAGACTCTCCTCAATACTCTCCAAAAATATGGCTTATCACTCTCAGGCTGGCACTTAGCAGGTTCCAGTAAGCTGGCCTCAACCCACCCATCCTCTCCCCTACATGTCAGAATTGGATTCAGTTATAGAAGGGTTGAGGTATGAAGGACCTTTAAAAACCACGTAGTTCAACTTCTCTGCCATGGGCAGGGACATGTGTCACTAGCTTAGGCTCTTCAACGTATCATCCAATCTGACTTTCAGTTTAAAAACACTGCTCCTTGTCTTGTCAATAAAGACTTTGTTAAAAGTTTCTCTCTGTCACTCTTTGTTCACTGGCTCTTATTGCTGTGTCACTGTTCTGCTACACACACGTTATCAGTGTAAACATCTAACCCCTGCTCTGTGACAGCAAGCTATACTCCAGATTTCCTTTCCTTCACCACTAAGGCCCCAGGAACATTGAGAAAGCGCACAACATAATCTAACTTACACCACCTTGTGGCAAAAACTTGTCTGCAAAAAGAGCCAGCCAAATATTTAATTTTAATTACTTGTTTGTTTAAAAAGCCTATATTATTTCATTATTCGATAAAGTTCAAAGATGCATCTGTACAGTGAGTAAGCTTCCACAACTTTCAAGACCAGCTTCTTCCAGGACCTCAGAGAAGTCTACACAACCCAAAAATGAGACAGTTAAATGACGCCAACATTTGGCACAACACCTGCTCTGTTTGAAGCTGCTGACGAAGAGCTCGCACTAGCTCTTGATTTTCTGGATGTATGTTCTGATGCTCATTTCTGCGAAAGGAAATACAAGCAATAAGAAAAACTGAACACTGTGACCCAACACTGAAAAACAACTGATTGGAAAAAAAAGAAAGGAACTTGAACAAAGGGTAAAAATCATTCCTTCCTGCTATAAAGGATTGTAAAGGAAGTACACAAGTAATTAAGGAAACAGGACATGTATTCTAGATCCTAAAGTTACTCTGGACATTTAAAGCTGTACAGCAGCAAGACTTTTCAGAAAGACTCCATAATCAATCATTAAATCATGTTTAAACTAGATTTTCATTTGAAACAAAATAAGCTATTAACATGCAAAAAAACAATGTTGCTTGAAAATTTTATATTTATCATGTAGAAATATTTTCTGTCTCTGTTGCTAAGTTTTGAATTGTTGGTCTACTCATAAATTTCTTAAGTTTTTCACTCATTCCCTAAGTTACAGTATTGAAAAATCCTTATTATTTCATCTGCTACATGAAAGATTAAGACATAACATTTACATAAGAAGGGGTAGGCAAACTCTTAGATTTAGAATGTTGAATTTATGTAACTATCAGCAGACTGGATATAAAAAGAAATCACTCCTTTTAAAGCAGTCTTTAAAAAGACTCTATAGGCTCTGAGACTCTAACATGAAAACTTCAGGTTAGAGGTGCCAAGGGGAATCACAGGGAAGGGACTCACTGAAGAAAAAAGGCTAGATACAATACAAGTTTGAAAATCAAAAGCATAATGCGAACAGAATTAGAATTTAAAATTATGGTAACAAAATTAAGAGGTGTTGAGTTACAATAAATATGAGTCAATAGCATCATATTCAAAACTGTGTGAACTTTTTATGCTTTATTTATTCACATGGATTTCAAAGGTGATACATTCTCCTCAGCACTGTTGAGGTCTCAGCTGGATTCTGTTTTCCATTTTGGGCTAAATGCATAAAAACATGTAGAGAAGTTGGAGGAAGCTCAGAAGAGAATAAAAGCTACTGCCCACATTTTTTAAACATTACAGAATGAGTGAAGAAATGTCAGTTCATATAAAGACTGCTCATGGAGAAAAAAAGGGAGAGGATAAAGCTTTTATTCTATAAATATGAGCAATTATTACCCACAGTTATCGAAGGTTGGCGAAAAAACATTTCTAACCACTAAGTGTACAAAATCATAAAAGGTTACCTCAGGGTATTGTGATCTATCTTTGACTGAAAGTTAAATCAAAAATCAGGTTGCACTGCTTCCAGGGATGATCTAGAAAAGTTGATCCTTTGTCAGAGCCGAGGGCTGGACTGGATGAAATTTTAGGATATTTTCTGGTTGAAGTTCTATTTACATAATTTCCTCCACAGCTCTAGGAGCTTCTGCAATATTTTCCTTCATCCGATGTGGGCAGTCATAACACTGCCTTACTGCTATCTTTAACATTTGGTGTCCTTCATTCTTTCTTCAGAGGAACAGACAAACCCCATATTTCTCATGCTAATAATTACATGTTTATCTGTAAAAAGTAAATTTATTTAACACTAATGTGGGTGACATATATGGAAATTACATGATGGGAACCTCACATTAAAATCCTTCCTGCCCATCTTGTGTCTCCATGAGTCAGACTATGGGGATGTTGTCTGTCATTCATGTTATATGTATGAAAGTATTTTCCTGTTCAGATGCTACAAATTAGCATATTTTTCACCTTCATTTTGGCAGGACTTCGATATATATTGAAATTCAATTAAAATCACACACAAATAGAAAGTGTGAATTATAAGCCAGTTTATTCTGATTCCTTCACAAACAACTTACTGCAAATTTTCTGCTAAAGTGTTCATTTTATACTACGTTGAAAACATGAGAAAATTTGTAGAGCTGTAGAGGTACAGTATGTACATCTGTCACTTATGCGTAAGGTGCTGAGGCAGCGAACACTGTTGAGTGTCCAGGAAGGGTACAAGCATAGATCAAGACATATCAAATTCATAACTTCTGTTACTCAATTACTGTAAGAAAATAAATCAAATAAATTAAAACCAGTACGGTTCTATGTAATTAGAGGCATTATCAGTCCCAGAAAGAAACAAAGTTAGATGTGGAGTCCTTCAGTTTCCCCATTTTTGAGTGTTAGCACATAAATGGACGTAATCTTTCCATGATGTGGAAAAGGGTAGTATGTATCACAAAGAGCCTCACCAATCTATAATTACCAGAAGGAAAGCTGCCTACTCATTCAGTGTGCAGCCTCACACAGGGAAAGTGAAGGACAGTACCTACGGGGACTGGTATGTTACTGTGCAGTGATGGTCATCGTTAATTTCCAAGGATTAAGATCTCAGTTCTGCTGACAGCACCAATTTAATCTTCTAATTGAAACCATTTGATGGGATAGAAATTAAGAGAAAAAGTTTTAAAGCTGCAGATACATAAACTTGGGTTGGGTAAGTCATCTGAGACAAGTAGGGAATCTCTGATACAAAGCACCAGAGGGTAAAGCTCCCTTTAATTTGTTTGATAAATTAAATTTTTACAGTCTCATTGGTACTGTGACAACCTACCCATAAGTTTAAAAGATGATGGAAAAAGCTAGCTGCATTTTATGGAAACTTCCAAGTCAAAGACATACAGGCTTTGCAAAAGTATCTTATAGTGACTGAACTAAACATCTGCAACTTGGTATATATGTTACTCTTAATAAGTTCTTCCACCAAAAGCACAGAGACCTTCAGCTCATGCCCTGATGTGATACTTCATTGAGTTCTCCCTGCTGGAAACAAGCACAGCAGCCATATCGCTCTACAATTCTTTCCACATTTAACTTCTGTCCCCTAAAATCCACTGCAGCCTACACTCCTTGATGCCTACTTGAAGTTTTCGTTCAGTTCCTACAACCTTGTTCATTACCCTAAGCCTTCTTTCAAGTATTTTTATCCAGGACCTGTTCCTACCCAGCTTAAGTAGTTCAGATGTCACATACTGAAGTATGGGGTGGCAAAGAGATTGGGGTAATGGACGCAGTGTAAGGAATACACAGACCACTGTACTGCCTGACACAACTAGAGAAGAAAAAGAAAGTTACAAATGCTAACAATATCAATATAAGGGGTAGAAAAATTGTGAGTGAAGAGCAGAGTGAAAAAAAAGAAAAGGATTTCTTGAAGCCATCTGAATAACTGAAACAGCATTGGAAAGAAAAGCAAGGTGAAGTGTATATGCTTCTCTTAGACTCTTTTGATATCTCCTGGTCCTGAACAGCAGCACAGCCTTGCAGTCCAACCAAGCATTCACACACAGATTTGTTTTGTAGCTTGCTCCCAAATACCTCCTACTCGGCAAAGACTTATTTTCCCAAAATACATACTCTAACGAATTTGTCAAATTGAAAGGCAAAACTCTGAAATGAAAACCAGCTTTGATTACTTGATCATTACAGTTACTGAATTTCAACCTTAATATTTTGCTTTATGGAAAGCATATTATAGCCCATTGTTTTCCAACATATTCTTTAATAAAATGAATCAGACAATTTATTCATGTTTGGGGTTTTGTTGGGATCTTTTCTACGGAAGAAGGCTGCAACTAGAACACATTGGTGGATTATATCCAGTCTTGATTGTGGAGTGACTACTGACAAATCTGTCCTTTGTAACCAAACATGACAGACACACCAGCCATAAAAACTATAAATTTAGCCATCTTCAGTCTTAAGGAATGATGAAAATTATTCAGTTTGATCATCTGAAGAGTTAAATTTCACGTCTGAGAAATGAATAATTTCATTTTACCTGAATTAAATAATGAAACTCTGCCAAGCAATTAAACAGAGTAAGTGATCAATCATTTCCTTAATATCAAAAATCACAGTTGCTTTATATACCAATATAAAAAATTGTTGAGAGAGTTAGAATTTTACAAACACAGACATGTTAATTAATTCCTGTCAACATAATCTCACCTTAAAAGTGTATAAACCAGAGCAGCAATGAAAGTGAAACTGAGCACAACTGCCACCAGTACCTGGTCACTTATTCCTTCTATAACTGAATCATTATCAAGCTTCAAATTCTGAACTTCTGCTTGGTGACTGGCCATCACAGCTCTAAAATGTAAAAAGAAATATATACATATGTATATTAAAACGCACATACACTCACGTGCATTTTAAACATAGCTTCAAATAATATGCATAAGCATCTATTCATACAAACAATAAATTCCTAAAGCAACAGAATAGTCACTGGGGAAAAAATGGTAAAAGAAGAGGGAACAGATGTATTTTTACCAAACACTGAGCTTGCTGCAGAGGGCTACAAAACATTTGTCTAGCCCAGTATCACACAAGTCTTAAATGACTGTGCTGTGATCTAAAGACATTTTTTTTTAAATCTCAGTCAGATTCTTTACCTGGGAATCTTTACCAGACAACTTCCCCAGGAATATGTTACTGCTGAATAAGACATATTCTAAGGACAGCTCATTTTAAAAAAGCATAACGACTCTGCATCGTCAAGGATTTTAACTATTATGCAACACATGATTTCTGCTAAACTGAAACAATGTAGAAACCTAATTTGCACCACTCCTGTGAAGAAAAAAGCAAGGACTTTTGGGGGTCAGCTGTTTTATAGAGTGTTAAGCACCCATCTGGTTACAGAGGAAGGATCTGAGGCACTATTTCATGTGTCTTTGCTATGCATTACCATTCTACAGCTGGAAACATGGAGAAAAACTTGTTAGAAAAAGGTCTTACCAGGCTTCACTAATTAGACTGTTTTATATTCATTTCACATATGCAACAATCAGAATGCTTTGCCATTTAATTATTTGCCAAAATAATTCTAAGATTTATTAATCTCCAGCATTAACCTACAGCTGGAGACAAGCAAAATAGAACAGTTTCTAACACTGCTAAATCACTCCTGTTGCAATCAGAAAGTGAAAAGAACTACAACTGTGAATATTATGAAACCAGGAGAGTGAAGCTAACTCTGGCAAATGACCAGAAAGTCGTATTTAAACTGTGTTCACACACAATTAAAGTACTTTTCATATAGAGCTGACATAAAATCTGAGCATCAATTTATGAGGTCAGGTAAGACACGTATCACTTACTTTACATCCTATTCCAGTGTGTGTGCCTGCAAGCTTTCATCAGTGTTTCTCTCTCTGCTTCACAGCACATGTGTATATTTTACTTTGAACACTGCTGTCTAGCAAACATTACCAGACACTGTGGTCTTGAATTAATTGCGAAATTGAAATGGAACACAGGTCATCGAGATTTTAGTGGATACCTGTAATGACTATGCTGGCAAGATTTCAATATGCTAGTCTACTGCGAACATAGAAGTGTCATATTTTCGTCATCTTTTCCATATGATAGTTATTCTCACTCTCCAAATCTTTTCTTGTATGAGCTGTGGAGCTTCTTCCAAACTTCCTCACATTTGTGGGAGCTGCCCTCTAAAGCAGCAATGCAAGAGAAGGCAGTATATTTTAACATTATTGTAAAAAAGGATAAATGGCACAATTAAGTACCATAAGAGCAGAGAAAACTCATGGAGAAAAAAAGGGTAGATTCCTTTAATTGTTGCTGTATTTTGGGGCTTCCATGGTGAAAATAGAAATGAAAAGATGAAGCATATGTAAAGTGAAACAAACTAAGTTAACCTAAGTGCCTCAATCTGAACTGATATTATTGCTTCTGTAACTATAGTCGCAATTTTTGCTAATTACATCTTTCCACAAGCAGCTGTGTCATAGTTTAACTACTGTGATGTCAATTAATATTTGGAAAGAGTAAATTCCCTCAAAGGTGAAATACCAGTGACTCATCAAGAGCCCTGTTTAAAGTAGGTCAATATTGACAGAGTTTTCATAGATACTCATATGTATATGTTCATATACAATGAGAAAAAGATCAGATCTTTGTGGAAATGTTTTGCATAGGAACTAGAGCTTATGCAAGAAGTTGTAGCATTTGTCTAGGCAGCTAGTTACGAAATTGTATTGCTGTAGTTAAATCCACGAGGCTAAGATGTTGTGGAGGTTTTCTGGGCAACAGCTCCTTCGTACTGAGGATCTGGACTGGTAGGTGTGCTCAAAATTCCCAACCCATACACTTGATTTCCTTGCCTATCCAATACCAAAGATGCATCTCCTTTTTACAATATGTTGTTCTGGGACTCTCAATTTCCACAGCTGTATCTCAGGCAGTGTGCTTGTATCTTCAACTTCGACATTTTCTCTCCTTAAGTACCATCATCAGCCCACTAATTTCTGCTGTGTTACACTGTCATTTCTGGGTTCATCACTCAGAACAACACAAGAAGAAAATGACAAAGAATTGGTATGTGATAATTCCTCCACTGCCCTGCATCAGCTGCATTCAAATAGACCAACATGCTAGTAACAACTATATCCTATTAACTACTATGCAGGTTTTTTTCAGTTTTGATGGGTTGGTTGGTTGCTTGGTTTGCTTTGGGCTTTTTTTTTTTTTTTTTTTCCCATCAGAAATACACACTGTAGCAGAGACATACAAATGATTTAACTACATTTGGAAGGCAAGTGTATCTCTGTGCTCACTGACACCTGAAAGGCCACCTTTGTCACTGTCTGTTTGGTGCACTCTGAAGCCAACACATGAATTGTCAGTATCAAAGAAAACTCAATTTCCTTGAACAGCCTTCAACACATTCAGTCTCTTTCACTCTCTGCAAGTTCCTTGCAACAGCAGTCTTAATCCTTATCCACCTACCATCAATAGCACTCACTACATCTGCTCACGCACACTTCTTGAAATAGCATACTATGGCACCAAGCTTAGCAGCAGAATAAGAAATGCACAGATGATCACCTTCTCTTCCTTCCCGCACATAACCCGTTATCTGTATTTACTTCACACCTTGACACAACACATGCAACTCTCTCAATAACAATTTTCACACAAATGTAGTGTCCAGAAGAAATTCAGGCAGTCTTTCTGGTTATATAAAATGGCACCCCTCTAACACTTTGACTTCTCTTAGGTATCAATATTAGGAAGGCATGTAGAGGGGGGTGTGGAAGTCCCTGGGACTTCCCTGGAGCTGCAAGTCTGGCTCAGTCCCTTTCCCAGCTGCTTCTATTAGTAAGTTCTATAGAAGACATGCTACCAACGCTTAGGGCTCACAAGTTTAAACTTACTTGCTGCTTCTGGACAGTCAGCAATTACTAAGCATATTCCTCTTATTACCTATAGCACTTTTTCTGAATCAGACCATTGCACAAGAGGGCTGACATGAATGGTGTAGGCTAGGAACTACAAACAGAAGGGTTTCACTTCAAAAGATCAATACATACTCTTTCAGAATAGTCATTCAAGCCTCAGTAGAGGCAGCTGCAATCTCCTCCCACTCTTGTCTCTGGGTTAGCATGTGAAAAAAGCAATAACTACAAGAACGCTGCTGAAATACACTATTTGACGATTGTCTGGCTGAAGGAGGAAGTAATTTTCTTATTTCAAGTCTGTTTTGAACATTTTCAAACAAAATATCTAGAACTGCAGGCTTGCACTTCATGTTTCTTCAGGTGCAACCACAACAGTCCAAGAACACATCTGCAGCTTTTTGAATAGAGCAGATAACAGTTTTAAAACAGCTTCTAAGGAATCTTGCTTCCCAATGCATATGTTTAGCAGGGTGCTCTTTCAGAAGGTACAATTAATAAGCACGGCACAATAGACTTAATTTTTAAAGATTGTAGTGAAGACCTTTCAGTCTTCAGAGACAACCAGTACCGACAAGGACTAGGCGCATATCAGAAAAGACTTCTAGAATCAGACATTATCACAGACATCTCATCTCTCCTAACATAATAACCAGTAATAATTTGATGTGATTGTATTAAATTCAACTTTTTTACATTGATCCATTACATTTGTCTGGTTATGCAAAAATAAGAGTATTTCATCAAGCTTTTAACCACATAATCCTTTTCAGATCAGAATCCTATAGTGCAGGCTTTTCAGACATTAAATAATTTTAATAGTTTTTTTTTTATCTGTGGATTTATGCTATTTTTGTTTCTTTATACAATTGCAAAGAAGATTTATTTTTTTTTAATAACGCCTATTTCTTTATACAAGAAATTAATTCTTGCCTACACTAGCTCTCAGAAAAGTACCAAATTTACAGAATGACTTCAAGGAAAAAGCAGCAGTAAGTAAAAATGGAAATGAAATTTAATAATAGAAACTAAATTAAAAAAACTTAAAATTTTTAGAATTTTGGTTATACTTAAGATTTGTTTTCTTTTTAGACATTTAACAGTGAAAGGTTTCTTAAATGAAAGCATAACTGCACCCTGTGTTAAAATTAGAGGATGAAAACCAAACCACATCTAACAATACTCACATAAAATTTGCAATTTTTACAGTCATCCTCTGCATGTTAGAAGTATCAGTTACAAAGTTTAAAAATATAACAAAAATGTTGGGCCTTTCTCCTACATTAAAAGAAACAACAAAAGAGCTCCAAACTCAGTTTCCAGCTTCACTTTTTCTCATCTTCAAACTATTGGTACTTTCTTGAAGCAAAACAATGCAACTGCAAAGTGAGGTGAAAAAGGGTAAGTAGGTACACCTCCATTCCACTTTTGCTAGCTAAGCTACAGTTGGACTTTACAGCACTGTATTTACACATGGATCAGGTTTATCTGCATTAGGATTCTTGATAGCTACAGAATGTAAACAATCTCAGACTGAATTGTCCACAGAACTCTTGGAACATTCCTCCCTCTATGGCTAAGTACGAACAAGTTATGCAGGATTATGAAAAAAAAAAGAACTGAGCAATAATGCATTTAGAATGTCTTTTATTCTTGGAAATTCATACAGATTACATTGAAATGTGAGCACATGAGGACATACACTAGCGTGGATGTATTATTTCTTTATTTTTTCAGCTCTGAAAAGCATTATGAGGACTTTCAATGTTCAACATATAGCACAGCTAGAATAATACCTCATGTTTTTGTGAAATAAAGAAATGAAAAACAATCCAACGTTTGTCATCATATATTAAACACTTGTTTGCAGCTATCCAGAATCAGAACGTCCCCTTAAGTATTCTGGAAGATTTAAACTTCCAGTTTTATCACGGAAGCACCACATGCTAATACACTCTCAAAACCACAGAGATTTCGGGACCCACTACCAAAGGAATATAGAAGCACAGAGAAAAAGAAGAGGCTCTTCTCACGCCTGAGCAGTAAACAGCGAGATAATACACAGGCAATACTTCTGAGAGATACAAAATAACCTCTAAGAGTAACATTTTATTGACTTTGAGAGCATGGTACAATTTGTTCAACATCTGAAAGATACGTTGGATAACAACGTGTCCTTTCAGGGATGGGCTGGGAGTGAACTGGATGAGAACAAAGTTTGCACTTCGGCGGAGCAGCTTGTTTTGGTTTATTTTGCTTAACTTAATTTTTATTTTGTGTGTTTTCTTCTTGTTGCAGTACTGGCAACCAACCTCAGCTCTTGAAAAATATATAAAACTAAGTCAGTGGTGGTGGGCTGGGGACAAGTGAGAAGCTGTAATTTCTTTTCCCAGTTGTCTTTCACTACCAGAATCATTAATCCCTGTTAAATATGCTGTTTAATTCGTAGAGATCATGTGTTTTCCATGATAAGCTATTTCCTCGCCAACTAGAAAAATAATGTGAGTCACATTTTTTTAAGATCAAAAAAGCTTTAACTCCTCAAAATTTCCTTCTATGGCAAAAGTAACAACAAAAATTTGCTTTAAGAAAAAAAATTGTATCAACAGATTTCTAATAAGATCACCAGTTTTAGATAACAGTAATCCAGTTTTAAGAATTTAAACATACTAAAATGGAGCATATCTATTCTGTCACCCACCCTCTGCATGGATATTAGCTTGCACTGAGATACCTAAGACATAGAAAATTTGGTGATATCTCTTGAAGAGAAAAACAGACAAAAATTTAAAAAATAAAGACAAATTTTTATATAGAGAGCAATAACTGAGACCTCTCTCACCAGAAGTCATCCAATTACTTCTTACTTCATGGTAGTGGTAGGTTTTGGCCACTGTCTGTAGCTGTGAATAGGACTTTGCAAATGTCCAGCAAATGGCCATTTGCACAGAATGGGACATTTGCACAAAAGAGGACATTCGCAAATCCAGGAAACTGGATCCTACAGTTATTTCAGCTCTCCCTCATGAGAAGCTCAAAAGTATGTTTAGACTGCATTCAGAAAGAGTTAGCAACATCAGGCATCAAGCATGCACAATAACCAGTAAACATCTAACTAGCCTAAACCCTAAATCAGCTATACCTTGAGCTGATACATTTTATCCAGGTACTTCAGTGTACTACAGGGGGATTTTGAAAAAGGGGTGTAGACACATGTCTCATAATAAAACTGAAATAAGGAAAATGACAGATATAAAGCACACACAATAAGTATTAAGTATTTCCATATGTTTTAAAAATCAGGAGGAGATCACCCAAAGGGGACACTTACTAAGGGAATTAAGAAAAAAAGATCAAGTATAGCAACATACAAACTGACAAGCTATATTCTGTGAGAAGGCTGTTAAAGATGACTTGGGATAATCTTACTAGGATTTAATGCAATCTGTTAATACAGCACTATCATGAGTTAGCAGCAACTTTGAAGTCACAAATCAGCTCAGCTGGTACAGAAAAATTAAAGCCAAGCTCAGCAGTACTATATTCAGTCATCTTTTCACCATAAGCCACTTTTGCTTTGAGGACTATGAGGACTACACTTATGTGTCTGCTTGCTCTTCGCAAAAGAGAAAGAAAAAAAGATAAAGGGTCTTGCTAAAACAGGAGAGGACAGTATCAGTAGGAAAATAATAATTTTGTTCAATACACCTTGAGAACTGAGCAACTGAGGCACTTGCCTGGTAAGGCGGGATCTGCAAGGTCTGAGGTCAGCAGTCTTGGAGACACATTTTTCCCTAAAGAGAAAAAAATAAAATAAAAATATATATTTATATATATATATATAGTCTACTTCTGCTGGTGGAATCATGTTTTCAAGTTAGCAATACTACAGATGCAAACTCCAGATGCCATTAGATAAGGGAATATAAGACCAAGTCAATGTACCATGCTACTGGGGAAACATTTCTCTCATGGGCCTGAAACTATGTTGATCGCTTGAAGCAAAAGACAAATTCAATGGTCTGTAGAGCATTACTATTTGGAATGTCTGTCTGGGTGATGCACAGCCTGTGTAAAACAATCCCCAGGAAAGTCTTCCACTGCTTTATAAGTCTAAAACTTACTTAAAAGCATAGAGTTCTAATAAAAAATAGAAGGTGGAACTGAATTCATATGCACATAGAACATGAGAGAGAACTGGCCTTCAGTTTGGATATTTGACTTTCTTGATCAGACATGAAGAGGAAGGAAATACTATTGATTATAATAAAGTTTAGTGAAATATGGTAATACCTCAGCAAAGAATAAGAGGCTTTAAACCTCTCAAGCACCCAAGAATTCTATATTGTAGAAAGCAATGCGTCCAAATATAACCCTACATCTAAAATAGGCAGCAAGAAGGAAAGCATTACTGTGCTCACATCAATAAAATACAGAATGTAAGCTACACGTATGACAACAGGCAAGTGGAAAATGGGTACACAAAAGAAGATGCAGCAGAAAACTTTAAACACTGAAATAAACCTGTGGAAGCACCTGTGTCAAAATACCAAGCATATAGCTTAAAGTACACATTAAAACTTCGAAGTGAAAGATACAGTCATGCAGCTTATATGGTTTTATAAAACTTTTCAACTCGTTCCTGAATGGAAAGCTAGTCTTAAAAGGAGAGACCAAATCCATGACTTAAAAGTAAAACAAGCAGGTTATACAATGAGATCAATGAGGAGGTACTTTACTGGGAAAATCTGAGAATTGTCATGCTGTCAAGATTCTACAATACACTTTTAATCTGAAACCAGGTGGCACAAAGGAACACTCAGACTTTGTCAATGCTACCAACTTAGAAAATGAGAGAACTGTCATGAAACAGGAACAAAGTGCTAGTTACTAGATCTGCAACCCTTCCTTTCTTGGTTATTTATCCAACCCTCAGCTGTTATCAGGGCACTGGACTTGCCATGTCACACATCATGCCAGCTGCTAACTGATAGGGAACTGTACAGCTATCATGACATCCGACATTTTCACTGCAGACTTCACGTGGGACAAAATTCAACTGACTACTGGGAAGGAGCTTCTTGGAGTCTCCAGGCAATGCCTTTGCAGCATAATGGAGAGCTACTCTAGCTGGCGCAGTAAAGATGCAGAGCTGCTCCAGCCATGAAACACGCTCTTTATCTTCAAGATTAAAAATTAATTGAATTACCTGCTGCTATTGCTAAATACGTTAAGTTTATTTTCATGATAACTAAACGTTAGTACATCAGAGTTTTCATGAGAGGAAGCTAATGCCATTTTCTACTCCCAAAAGAGAGGAAAACCTCATAAAGACTACTCCTTTCACAGGCCAAGACATATAACTCACTAGCAAGAGAATGTCTATGGGTGCAGAGTCCTCACAAGCCTACGCTCCCAAAGCCAGGGACAGCCGGGGAGCGGCGTTCTGCTGCAGGTCCCTCTGGCCCTGCCTAGGACAGCCCCCGGACAGCTCCAACCCGCCACCAGCCGCGGACAAGCACTCACACAGACCAGGGGGCCGGGTACGGCTGTGTCTCCCCCCCGGCACGCCTTGGGGGCCCGGCGGCGTACAAGGCCTGCAGCGGACTGCCCCGCGCCTCGCCCCTCCACAGAGCCGGTCCCCACTCACTGCCACCCGCGGCAGTGGAGGCGAGCACCGCCGGGCCGAAAGACGCAGCGCGCCGCCCACACCTCCCGGGGCCGGCACCCCCCGCCCCCTCCCGCCTGTTCTAACGGGTCGGGGGGACGAGATCCACTCTGGCCGGGCGGGCCGAGGCCGCCCCACCGCCCCTTCCCC
>JAOEHY010004632.1:3014-18563 GCA_025447955.1 Psilopsiagon aurifrons | reverse complement strand
AGGTACCCAAACCCCAAACTATAGCACCACCCTTCTAACCATTTATTAACCTGGCCAATCCTCCTCGCCTTTTTAAGGTCCTCCCCTGTATTCTGGAGAATTGAGGAAAAGACAATTTGAGCTCCAGAGCCCCTAAGCACCTCTACCAAAGCTCTGTAGCCCTTCTTTACGTTCTGTGAGCTACTGCTATCTGTATCAGTAGCTCTCACATTAATCACTAGAAGTTGGTAATAAACAGTGGGAGTGACTAGAGCAGGCAGCCTCTCTGCAACATCCCTGATCTGTGCCCCTGGTAGGCAACGCACTTCCCTTGAGACTGTCACAGCATCCACGTCTTTCTTATCTACAGAATGTATTGCTTGTATTTGTAATGGATATCTAATTTTGGTTATTATCTGGCAATTTACTAAGTAGCACTCATTTGTGATAACATCTGTTTGTATTCTTGTGAGTTGCACTAGTTTTCTTATGGTTTCTGTATAGATTCAGGTTGGTTCAAAGTACCTAACTAAAGCTCTAAACAGCCACTTCTTGCACCTGTGAGGCATGCCTTTTTGTTGTGAACTAAGTTCAGGTCTAGTGTGTTCAGATTTCTTGGTTGGCTGGACCAAGACTTGAAGTAGTACAAATTGATCCACATCTTCCATGGCAGCCTTATCTCTTTGAGCAGAGACTTGAGTGGCAGACTTCCCCTTGGAAGTAAGTAGTTGTGTTTTTAAGATAACCATTGTTAAATGACTCACTAGGCTGTAGCAGCCATTCTGTGAGTCCTTGAATAAGTTTTTGAAGAGTGAAAGAAATCAGAACTGTGGAAGTTTGTTGGTTATATGGGTTATGGTTTTATTTCATAACTTCTAGATGCTTTTCATAGAATCATATTTTGCTTTAAAATAATATGGATGTTGCTTTGGATGGAATTCTTCTGCAGTCAAATTGCTTTTAAAGCAAATGTAATGCATGTGTATATATGTATATATATGCAAATGTACTACGTATATGTGTGTGCATGTGTATACACACTGACTTGTAGCAGACTTCTGTCCCACAAATGTATGACTAATTGAAACTACATAATTGAGCCTAATCGAGCAGTGATTGTTTGTCCCTTGCAGGAATTAGTTGTTATTGTCTTCATTGTCTTCCACTAAAGGGAGGCATTATTGCTAAAAACCAAGAAAGCAGACTAAGGCTAAAATTTCTTCCATCCTTACAGGTGTAGACTTCCCTCTTCAAGATATCCAAAATAGGGAGTAGACTTTGTATATATTCCACTACTGGTTTCTGATACTCACTCATTCCTTGAATTACAGATATTGTGGAACTAAAGTTCTAAAGATAAATTTTGAAATTGCAATTAGTAAGAAAGCTGACTTGAAAGAAAAATATTTTGGAATATGGCTTCATTATTCCAGCTAAAACCTATCAACATAAAAAATGCTTACAATTTTATTGAAACTCTGTGGTTTAGTTTAATACATTCTCTCAGCAACACTGCTTATTCTCATATATTTTGCAAGCAAGCATTCAATTAAGATTTTGTGTCTTCTTAGAGTTACTGTTAAAAGAAGTTAAGAAGCAGCAAAACTGAATTCAAGTAAATGTGAACCTGAGCCTTACATATCAAATCAAGGTATGTAAATATGTAAATGGTATGTGCCATTTATGCTTTGCTGTCTCTCCATTTCCTTCTCTGCCCTTCGCCACTTTTCTCTAAATTTGGCAGCAATATAGCTAATTTTATTTGTTCTAGAGTTAACGATCTAGCTTAGAAGTAGGTCTGTGTTTTTATAGGTTCTCTAATTTTTTTTTTTTTTTTCCCTAATTATTTCTTAATTGCTTTCATGTGCTTTGGCTAGGGATCTGTTATAAAACAGTCTGGCCGTTTTAGTGCTAAGGTAGATCTGGTCAATGTTACTGGTAGTGAAAACATTTTATCTTTAATCTACTTAGAGGGAACTCATATATATAAAAAAAAAAAAAAAAAAAAAAACCAAACCCCAAAACTATTATTGTATATTTGAGTTTAAAAAAAGCTACAGCAACTTCATTTATTTTAAAAAATGAAAAAGAGAAGGCACATTTCTATCACCTCAAAATAACTCATATTGACAAGTTCTTTTTAATACATGGAGGTGCTCACCTTGTCCTTTATTTTAAATGACATCAGGTGAGGCTGAGGAAATCTTCAACACCTGAAAGCTTACTGTCAGCATTTACTAAAAGAGAGACTTACATTCACTGTGTGATAGATTTTGAGTCAAACTTCATAAAAGGATCAAAGGTAGCTTTAATGCAATACATTTTAATATATTTTACAAGAAGTAACTACACACATACTTATACACATGCTATAAATTACTTCTATCTCAGTGGAAAAATACAGAGTCATACGCATATGTTTGTATGGGTGTACTTAGGGCTATATGGAAAAGTAAGTTAATACAAACACAATTTTGTAATGGTGTTTACTTATAAACATTTTCACTGTGTGTGTGTACATCTGTACACATGTATATCTAATGTGCTCTGTGTATTTGATCTACAGATGATGGTAAGACAACATTTCATACACACTACCAAAGTGCTAAAAAGGGGAAATGATTTACAATTGCACTGCAAGCTGCTGATGGAAAAACCTTTCTACATCGCATATTTCAATCTGTTGTATACATGTGCCTGCATAAACAAAACACCTCTGCTTTTTGAAACTATGATTCCTTCTTCAGAACATATTCCTGACTGATATTTCATTTTTATGTATTGCTATCAGATACAGTCCAGAAAGCTGTGGAGTAACTACAAAAGCCTAGAATCTGAATGCTACTTGTGCAGACTTCTTTAACTATAACCTATTGGCCAGTTAGAAAAAAAAATATATAACTGTGATCAGGGATATTTTTTTTGTCTCTGATTGTTTTAAAGATAACAGCACATGCTTAATATTTGAACATACTAACAGTTTGTATCTTTGCTTGTGATCCTCAAGATTTTGAATCAGCTACAGAAAATAAGTAATCAGTAGTCCTGATTATCACTATTACAACTAATCTATATCTACAATGGATAAATTTCTACTTTGAGAATCTCTTTAGTTTGAAAAGGCTGCTCAGTCTCTTTCAGAACAATTGCAGTAGAAATCCAATTGTTCTTCCAACTGCCTGTTGTCATAAAATTCCAGCTACCTAAGATAAACAAATGCAGCTGAGAGCTGTTAGATGTGTTTATCGAGTGCTATTCAAAGATCAAACAAGGGAATGAGGGGGGAACCTCACATCTGTATATTGAATCAAACTTTTTATTTTACTTGAAAATAATTTTTTTAAAAAGCATCATTCCTGCCTTGTGAAGTTTTCTCCAGAGAGCACCACTTTCAAACTGTACATGTAGAATTTAAGGCACTTAGCCTCAGGAGGGGCCACCTCCTGCTATAGATGAAGACCTCGCATTAAGTCTTACGTTGAATAGAGGCATGTATCTCCTCTTCCTTCAGGTCCTGTTTTTTGTCCTGTCAACGGGCACTGGAATCTTTGGTCTCCATTCAGATGCACTTTTCTTAAAATGTTACCACCTGTAGGCTACTGTTACATTATTTCTTTGAAAATTCTGAAAACACAAGTGTCGTTTTCTTCAATTTAGCTTTACTGCCGGTGTGTGGTTTTACAGCCAAGAAAGAAAGTGTTATTTTTATCCCCTTGAGATGCTATTATGGCCATGGGCATCTTGATTTTAAAAGGTACAATTCACAGGATCAGAAAATGCCCCTGCCAGTATAAAATGTTTTATGTTTAGTGTGCCATGAGGAAAAATGTGACCTTAAGGGGGTATTCTGTTTGTGCATACATTTCCCTCTGAGCTCCATGGGAGACTGTAGGGTGTCTCCAGGAACAACTTTGCTCTCCTCAGTATTTAGGGCAGTTCATAATAGTTTAGAGTTGAAGTAGTTGAGTGCAGACATAAAATTGCAATGCCTCTTATTTGGGATATATCATAATAAAGTATTTGGTGCCTGAACAGCTGCTGTATGCTTGGCATTTGTTAATACCTTTTTAAAAGCAAAGGCTATAAGCTATATAGGTTATCCGTGAGCATGGAATGTATTGATTTTAAAAATTTTGCTCTAACATGAAATAATTTACTGTAACCTTTTTGTTGTAAGTTATTTCTGAGTCTAAAAAGAATAAAATGTTACCTAAATGGATTCTTGCTATGTGTCTTGGTTAGCAAATGAAGGCTGGGGAGAAGATCAGAGCGCAAATTCAACTCCTCATTGGTCTTACTGCAAAAAATGGTAAGTGTTACTTTATTTTTTTAAGATGCAAAAAAAAATTTTTGAATTTGTGTCATATTCCATATTAGTTTAGAAGTACAAAAATAGTTTTCTGCAAAAAAATAGCATTCATTTTTCAGGTATAGTTATTTCTTAGTCATGGGGGAATCTTTACTCATTTTTAGTCTATTTGCATGTATCAGTGAAAGTCATCATACAAGAATGAGCACATAAATGTAAGCAAAGGTGAATACTGGAATTCAGAAAATTTTACAGATTTTAATCAGGTTCTGCTCTTTTATTCTAAGCGGCCAGATTTTAACTATACCTTTTGTATTACATTCTCTGCAATGAAGTTTGTGTTAAATATATTAGCCTCTCTAATAGCTAAATTGCAGTAAAAATCAAATAGTTATTTTTGTCATATATATTAAAAAAAAAAAAAATTAAAAAACACCTCTTTGAAATTCTTTGCCCCTAATTTTGGCAAAATGAAATGTCTTTTGGGATAAACCCAAAAAGCACTTCTGGAGTGAAATCTGACTGGGCAAGTCTATGGAATGGCTAAGACATCTAGCACATATAGTGGGTGGGATACACTTTTCTAAACTGATGTTAGTGTTTATTCTTTCTTGTAGTCTCTGTTTTTTGTGTCAAAGCTCTCTGGCCTACCTGGAACGTGATAGGACTGTTTTTCCTGGCATTCAGCAGCCATCTTACCAGTATTGTTGCCCTCTTCATTCTCAAACCTTGTGCAAATATGTTTTCAGAATATTTCTAAGATGCTATGTTTCTGGCAGAGGAAACGGTTTAAGGATCAGAAAGGATTTTCTTCTCTGTTGCAACCACAGTGACGTCCAGAATTAAGGAATATTTCATCTTGCCTGAAGAACTCCACTGTTTAAAAAAGTTGTAGCAAATAGTAGTAACTTCATATGAGGAAATGTTTTAGAAATATTTTGCTTAAGACAGGAAAAGGATAGAAAGAGCAGTTTCTGAGTATAAATATGAGCAATAGCATATAGAAAGATCTGAGTTTTTCTGCCAGTGCTCTGAAGTAGCAATGGACTAAATTTAAAGCCACTGCATAAAACAATTCCTAGTGTATGTTAGTTTAGACACAACACTGAATGATCTATGTGGGTTTTAATTTTTAATAGATTTCCCCTGAAATAGCTAGAAATATCAGAAAAGGAGTTTCAGCAGGTCTGTACTCCTCCATACCTTTTAAGTACCTGAATAAGACTGAAGAACTTAATAGTTTGGTGAATTCAAGTATTCCTTGTACCTTACAGAACTCCCACTGGGATCTAGCAAAAAGAAGTTCTGTCTTAGCACCACTAAGTCTCAGTATTATGGCATAGGAAGAATGAATACACTTCTTTGCTTGTAAATCTTGTGGGGGCAGCACAAAGAAGCAGTGAACACAAACATGTTGGAGCACTACAAATCCTTTTGTAAGCTTAGGAAAACTATATAACCCTCAAAACTCATTTCTGCGATCCCTCATAAACTGTGGCTTGAGAGGAGTAGAAAATGGGTTGAAGAGAACCAGTCTCCTGTTAGGTGGGTCCTGACATTTGGTCATTATATTCTCCATTGAAGCTGGTAAGATAGAAGATGTCTGAGAAGAGATGATCCACTACTTCAATTAAAATCAGTGAATCTGCCAAGTTATCCTTTGAAGCCTGTCTCTTTTAATGTATATCTTCACTTCAGTGTCTTAATAGAAAGTTCTAAATTAATTGTATTTGCTTTCAGCAATTAACTTTTTCCTTTGAATCTTCCTTCCATTTACCTTGACAGTGACTTTACCTTACATTTAATTTACAAACAATTCTCTCTCTCTCTCTCTCACTCCCCTTTTTCCCACCTCATTACTGCTGCCATTGCTTTGCTTGGGTTTTGTTTATGTTATAATTAAATTGCCTGATAAATTTCCATTTGACCATTTCAGGCATGGAACAGGTCTTTAGTGTTTGATTAAAAGGACATTGTGCCTTTGAATCTAGAATATTTTAAAATTAATTTAAATTATTGGAAAGCAGTCAGGAGATTTATCCCTGAGTTATTCCGCAAGCTGTTGTATTTTTCCTGTAGACCCTTTTACATTTTCATACTTTTTGTCTTCTTATTTTTTTTTTTTGGTGGGGAGGAGGGGTGTAGAATTCACTCTCTTATTTTCTCTGGCAAACATTCATACAACAAAAGAAGCACCACTTGATTGCTTGTGTGGGAGAAATTGCAAAACAGTATATGCTAAATGTTGTTAGTAGCACAAAGTGAAAAAGTAGGAAAAATACCCCCCCACCACCACAATATCTTCATTCTGTAATCTTCTGCAGGTATAATAACCCTATGTTTTACTTTTAACAACAATGGGTAAAGATTTTTTTTTTCTGTTAAAGTGTGACTTATAAATTGAGATTGCCTTCAGAAAAAAAAAAAAAAAGGCAAGTTCCAAGTTGTGCCTTTGGTATATCTCAAGAGAAAGTTTGATTCAGAAGTAATCACTATAATTATTGGGCAATATTATATAATATATGAGTAACATATTATTCCTCTTAATGATTAACTGTGAGAAAATAATCCACATTTTCTATTTTTATTCCTCACATTATAATACTTAATTCTATCATAAATGTATATTAATTTCCTTATTTGTCTCGTTCTATCTTGCATGTAAATGTTTTGGCTCTACAAAGATATTATGGTGTAAGAATGTGTAAGAAAACACTCCTTTTAAAACAATTCCTTGATTTCAGGAAGTGATGATTCACAGGACCTTGATCACCTCAATAAATTGAGGACTGCTGCAATAGCTTACTCAATGAGGATGAACATTTCCATTATTATTCCCTTGTTCATATAACCAGGAGCTATGCTCACCATAGCCACCATGCTAAACTGTAGCAGTAGCTCATGTTCAGCCAGTTACTTGCCACTATTCCTATCTTCAAGCATGTCTCAGTTTTCCAAAGTATAATCCTCCAGTCCAATAAGTATACGTTTTTTGTTGCTGCCAGATGTATGACTGTACATGTGTCTGCCATAAAATGTATGCTGGTGAAATGAGATCAGTTCCACAAGTAATTTATATCACTTGGTAAAACTAATGTGTGCTCATCATTCTTACATTCTTACTTCACCATTTCTTATACTATCTTCAAGCTTTTCCAGCAAAAATTCTGTTTTGCCAGGTTATCATTAGACACCAAACAGCTGTCAGTAAAAAAACCCAACCCTTCTCTCCCAGATCACTATTTCCTGATAAATTTGATGGTGAATATTTATAAAGAATTACTATTTCGCTAATTTCAATGGCATAACTTATTTCAGAATGAAGACCTGAGCTGCTTGAAGTGCACTTACAATTTTCAAATGTGCCAAAGTCATATAGCATTTAGGTGTCATCTACCTCAAAACAAACAAATAAACTCATAATATCTAACGAAAAAATGGAAATTCCTCCGTTACATGGCTTTAAATTGTTCTTCTGGTCACTTGCAATAAGTCCTAACTCTCAATTGAGTATGAGGTAGGAGTAGGCTCCTATATATTTCACATTTAAAAACAGGACATAGGTTCTTAAGTCACAAAGGTGACAATGAGTATTTGGTTAAAAATATGAAATTTGGCATAGGGATTAGTCTTAGTATCACATGTGCCTCTTAGTGGTGGGATGAAATTGGTGTTGAAGTGTGAATCAGTGTAAGGGTTTACAAGAATTCATGGTGAATTTTGTAATTGATTTCATAACTGTCTGATTTATATTCCTTTTTGGTTCTGTGCATGTGTGTACATCTTTCAGGGAATTCCAAAATGAGTGACAGTCTATCTGGAATAAAACAAAGCCTAAAGGTGTCCTGCTTTTATTTTTGTAAAATATGTGAAGATGCATATGGAGGAAACCATGACTTTGAAGAGACATATATATATATGAAACAAGGCAACCCTTTCTGCCTCGCTGTTTATAAATATATGTGCTAATAAAAAATGCAATGTTTGTATAAAAAATTGCATTGAACAAAAGAATTTGACTGTTGTCTACCAAACTATGACATATTTTAAATTTCTGTGTTTTTTAAGTATTCTTTAAAAACTTTTCAATGTCTGCACTGCTTCTCATCCCTAGTGTTAAGTGAAATGTGCAACAAAAAGAGAAGCACCCAGGGTAAGGAAATGACAAGTTAAGGTTACATATGCAGCATGAACTCCTCTTCCCTGTGTGTACATATTTTGATGAGGTCTTTTATTTTTTGGTCACATAGGTTTTTTCACTTTTCTTCCCTATTTAATTTCAGGACAAAACTAAATTGTAGGTGAATTAGGTCTTCACTGAGCACACTGGGCAAACAATAAGGCAGGTTTTGAGCAATCTGAAAGAGATAGGAACCTCTGGAAAAGTGAGAGTTGTCTTGTGACCGAGGCCACAAGTTAAAAACAAGGAGTCTGAGTTCTATACGTGTTTCTCTTTTACTTGAAATGTTACTACAGCTCTCAGGGCCTCTCTCTGGTCTGCCATTGTAAATACTCATTCAGGTATTTCCTGATCTCAAAGAAATGTTCTGAGAATATATTCTTTATTCCTTATGAAGCACACTGATATTACAGTGGTGATATAGATAGAAAGCTATGATGGAAAAAAGAAAGAAAAAAGTTTTTTTCTTCAGGGTTTAGAGGTTATGTCATAAATACAATGTGGAACCACATGTTAAACATAAGGATAAAAAGAAATATCCAGGTGTTGCTTAGTACTTTGTGCCCCATATTAACCAGGGGCCCAGGGGTGGGGAAGGGGGGAAAATGTTAGTCTGTTTTTTTTTTCTACAAGAATTGTGATAGCAAACTAGCACATAACATGCTCTGCACAGAGCACATGACAGAGATATTAGCAGTTCTTCAGTCCTAGCTGCTATGAAATTAATTCAAAACTGAATTTAAATTCTTCTTTACCCATATCCCCTTTGAATGAACCTTTTTAGAATTCAAGGGCTTTTATGCTGCATAGAGATGTCAGTTTATAATATCTTATGCAAGCAATAGTTAATCTGTTCCCATATATATATATATTGTATAAGCAAAAATATGTTTGAAGATACTTTCATATTTATCATGAACGTTCTTCATTAGAGAGTAAACATTTTCAAACATCACAAATCCTTGCAGAGACATTAAGGCTTTGTAATGTTTTAAGCTATTTTCTTCCTTTTTGATAGTAGCTGAAATAAAGAAAATGGCTTACAGATTTAGCTGTGTATATAGTTTGAAAGTAACAACTGAAAAATGATGTTCATAATCTGAATTGCAATGAAACCAATTATCTGTACCATGGTGTTTCACTTGGGAATACTTCGAAAGGTTTAGTATTTCTTAAAAGAAATTAAAACCAGCTGTAAAAATACCATAAAACAAAAATAGCAGCTGCAAAAGAGATTAACATTCCTAAATTTCATTTGAACCTGATATGTTATTTTTCCAACAGCAGCATACATATATACTGATTTTTAAAATCTATTCTTTATGAAACTATATCCTCTTAAGAAAAAGTGTATTTTTTTCACCACTTCTTAATATTAGCCATGAATTTCATGAATATTCTTCCCCTCTGCCCAAGAATCTTATTTTATATTTTCTTCTGTAATTACTATCAAAGAAAAATCTACAATTGTTGATTACTAAGAATTTTTTAAATATTACTGAGCAAGAATTAAAGCTCTACCTAATAAACAATTTACAGCAATCTTTGCACTCCTGTTACTTACAGCTGTCAAATAGCTTACAAACTGAGCACCATTCATCCTGTTCCTGTTTTAAAATTTTATATAGCGTCTGTTTTCCAATTAACCAGCCAGTCATAGATGAAACTTTTCCTAATCGTTTTCATATATATAATAAAGCTGAATGTAATTTATAAAACAGAACTGGAGGTGCTGACAGTATAAACCAGTTTATTTTGCAGTCTTGGTCAAAACATATGGCAGCAACTTTTCTAGACTTCTGCCAGATGGCGGGCCTTAATCGATTTTGTCTGTTGTGCTGTATGTTAATTCTCTGTGAAAAGTGTTTCTTCAAACTCAATTAAAAAAAATAATGACTTTCCTTTTCTTACTAAGCAACTAACACTAAAACTGTCATTTAGATAGCTCTGTTTAAGTTTGATAAGTTTTTGAAAACTCCAAGATACTTACACAACCAGTAAAATTGATTCTAATGGCTTTGAAAGCTGTGATTGCTATTCATCAGCATGCATATCATTTCAGGTGAATCTGAATAAACTTACCTATAGGATAATATTGTTTGTCTTGCATTTCTGTTTTTCTTAGATCTTTTCTAACTAATGATAGTGTTTCATTTTGCAAATTAGAGTAACTTTTGGGCACCTAAGACCATGGAGTAAAATCTCAAATGATCAACATTGAACTCATTACCCCAAACTCTGAACACTAGAAAAAACTAGAAAGAGTATAGCATCTATCTCTGCATCTTAATTAAGGCACTTTATGATGTAATAACTGTTATAAACTTTAACTGCTGGTCTACCCAACACATTTCCATGTGTTTTCTACATCTCCCATATTAAAAATATTATATTTTATATGACCATATTGCATTTAATAAATGTTGTACAAAGGCCAGTTTCTTAAGTTACTTTAGCAGGCAATTTTAGTTTTGATAAGTATGAAATTTCATCTCTGCCCAATAAATAATGAGGCATGAATTTTTGATAAGGGTATTTCCTGGTGGACGAATGCAGTGGACACAAAAATCATTCAATTCTACTAAAATTCTAACAGTTACAGTTTCTATGTATTTTAATGAATATGCTGATAACATTGATGCCTTAAATATATATTCTTGAAAATCTGTGAGTTAATGGGAATTACAATAAATCTTTTTACATTTTGGTCTTCTCTTTCTGCTATTGTTCCTTTGTTACACATATTATTTGTGACGCAGGCTTTAATTTTGAACTAAAGATGTGTGCATAACAGAAATCAAATGAAAGGAACTAGTCCCTGGAGAAATATACAATCCTTTTGTAGAACCTAGCTTTAATGTAGACCAGTACTTAATGTATTCACAACTTACAATATATGAAATGGGCATATGTTGAAACAAAATATCGACCAGATCTTTCCTCCTTACCATGTTTATTTTATGACTACTTTCTTTTGAAATAGAACAGGGATATGGTAATATGTAAGCAAACTAAATAGGTTGTGTTTTCTTGAGCAATAATACCACACAAGTACAAGGCAGAAATACTGTGTTTTTCCAATATAATACAGCAAGGACAAATGACATCCCTACCTGATGGCTGATATCTTTTATAATACAGCAGTGACATATTTTATGCATCACAAAAAATGATCAAACATTTCTCTGCAGTCTTTCTGTCATGGAATGTGGGCCCATGCTCCATGTATGCC
Source organism: Psilopsiagon aurifrons (assembly GCA_025447955.1). Classification (NCBI taxonomy): domain Eukaryota; kingdom Metazoa; phylum Chordata; class Aves; order Psittaciformes; family Psittacidae; genus Psilopsiagon; species Psilopsiagon aurifrons. The sequence continues at coordinate 6,863 of JAOEHY010004632.1, read as the reverse complement.
TTTACATTTGGCTGTGATGTACCTAGACTCTAAATTTGGTACCTATTAAAAACTGGTGATTATTTTGTAATCAGAATGTACTTAAAAACAGTATAAGATTTTCAATTTGTATTATTTTAATAATCTGTTTTATTTAGTAGCTGATTGTGTGGAATATATTTCAATGTGCACTATTTAAATAGTGACCATACTTGGTAATAAAAATACCACTGTAGATAATTAAATAATTTTAAATGGACCATATACTTAGTAAAATAAAATAGAGTACATCTTACTAAAAGTTGCGTCTGAGGATTTTTGAATATAGTACTGACTGATATTTTAAAGATTCTCACTTGTGAAATTGTGTATGTACTTTTGACCCAAAACTTTTTAGGTATTAAACTATCCTGAGTTCTTCACTATGTTAGCTGTGTTTCAAACAAGGTCCAGGGACACATTTAACATCTGTTTCAGTATATTTTCAAGAGCTATGACAGTGTTGTTTGCTGTTCACCTGATTGGTTTGCCGTTCATAGGCTTCTAGTGTCGCTTGAGGAATCTAAGGTATCTAATACTATGGACTGTAAAAGTTAACAGTAACTTTACCTCTGTAGAGGGGAAGTGGGAAGTTGAGAGTATCTATAGAAAGGCTCTTTAACAATAATGGATATTTATATTTAACAACCAATTGAAAACCTTGGAGGGACCGCCAACCATGACACCACTTCTCTGGGGTTTTTTGTTTGTTTTTTTCTTTTTTTCCTTTACATGGGAAAGAAGTCTGTTGTTCAGATTAGGTGTTTTTTTAAGTTAAATTGTTGTCATATAACATGTATCTAATCGTGATTGCAAAGAGACAGACAGCAACCTTTATCGTCATTGGGTGTCGATTGTGAGGGGAATATGTCACCATGACAGCAATAGGAAAGTTTGGCCCAGACAGAGCTCAGAAGACCTCTCACTTTTTCTCCAAGCAAACCTTGTGAGTCAATTTTCCCATTTTGAAATTTTTGGTGCAAGGACTCAAATTCTTTTGAGTTTGCATTTCATTGACATGATTTGACACCCTGAAAGGTCTGTTAGGAAAACCATTTTTGTTGAAAGAATGGAAATCAGTAGGAATTGACATGACCTAGGAGTAGTCCATCAGAAACCTACATATTACTTCCAAAAGCACTGTAATAAGCAGTAAAGTAATGACACTAAATAGACAGTATGAACAAGCTATGCTTGGGCATTTTCCTTCTCCAGGCTGCTCAGCCTGGAGAAGAGAAGGCTGAGTGGAGACCTCATAGCAGCCTTCCGCTACCTGAAGGAGGCCTACAAGGATGCTGGGTAGGAATTCTTCATCAGGGACTGTAGTGATAAGACAAGGGGTAATGGGTTTAAACTTACACAGGGGAAGTTTAGGTTAGGCATAAGGAAGAAGTTCTTTACTGTAAGGGTGGTGAGGCACTGGAACAGGCTGCCCAGAGAAGTGGTAAATGCTCCACTCCTGGCTATGTTCAAGGTCAGGTTATGCAGAGCCCTGGGTGACATGGTCTAGGGTGAGGCATCCTGCCCATGGCAGGGGGGGTGGAACTAGATGATCTTAATGTCCTTTCCACCCCAAAGGATTCTATGATTCTATGATTCTAACTGGGAGAAAGCAGATAAAATTCAAACATGCATTCCTGTTTATGCAGGATAATCTAGAAGGGTATTTTTTATTAGTCAATGCTGTACATATTCTTCAACAGGAGACAGATGTTAAACTTTTGTATTTGTGTCTCTTGTATCTTCCAGTGTCTATATACTACCTTTTTTGCTGTTCCAAAAGAAAGGAAATGTGTCCATTTCTTACAATACTTTTTTCAACTTAGGCAGGTAAGTAGCTGCCAGTCAGACAACGTGGTTGTCTGCAAATTTCTGTTTCTTCAGCTTAGAGTGATGCTTTCATTCACATTCATGTACCTTATTTTGGATTGCAGTCTGCAGACAAAACTTTCTTCTTTCAGCAGTTAGCACTGGGAAAACATGTTTTTAAGTGATATGAATCATGAACTTCATTTTACTTTGAGACACCTGAAAAAAAAAAAGATGGTTTGAATAGTGAGGTTTAGAAAATGGAAGTACAATTAGAAGGTAAAAAAAAAAATTAAAATAGGCAAAGATTAAAAGCCCAGGAAAGAAATTATATTTTCTGATTCTCTCTTTTCATAGTCCCCTTTAAAATATTGCTTGATAAAAATGCTTTCCCTATTGCAATCATGAAGTGCAGTATTTGCCAAAATGAATACATGATCTATCTTTATTTATAGAAGAAGGAACCAAAAATCCTTCTGAGTGATTTTAGAGACCCCTTTTCCTAATACTCATAAGCTAACATGTAAAAGCAGAAGAATTGGGAAACATCCCCACCTGATAATAGGAGAGCATGCAAATTCCAATAAGAAAGCATACAGTAACCCGAGGATGAAAAAAAATTTCTCTTATGCTATTCTCAAGGTTACATCTAAACTACTGAGATGTCAACAGGAAGATTGTTTTTGACATCTATGAATTTCCTTTTTTGTGGAAAGACAGGGAGAAGACAGGGCAGAAAGAGAGGAAGAAGGAGAGAGTGGAGCATGGAAGTCCATGTTTCCAAACACTGCAGGGATGTGAAAGAAAGGACAGTGAAATATTGTCTTTACTATGCAAACTGTAGCTTGCACAATAGAACCCTGTTGAATTTATTTCTGAAATGTAAGGCAAACTCCCACTAGGTACCTAATAGGATATATATTCCTACCCAAGGACATATTTATAGCATATATTTTGAATCAGGAAATAAATACAAAGCAGATAGTGGGGATAGTGGGATAGATCCCTAACTTGAAATGGATGCAAGCAAATGAGTTCTTGAAAAATCACTGAAGTAATAAGTATTTAGTTTACTCTCAGCTCTTTCTCTCAGAGGCACTAGTGTAGGAGGCTGGAGGTCTAGCTCTTAAGATGGCAAAGCTCTATCCATATTTCCAGTTGATATTTCTAACACAATGTCTTCTTAAAATAATAATTTTAATGTAGAAAATATTTTTAACATACATCAGGCTTTTTGCCTTCAGTTTTGTTTAGTTTTTCTTTCTTAGTCTATTTTATCTCCCTGGGGGGACACCTTTGATCCAATGCTTACAACTTTTATAGTACTTACATAGTCTAGTGAAAGTAGTCTAATTTTAGAAACACATTATACAGTGCATCAGCTTGGGGAAGAGGATCTTGTCACTGGCCAATGGATGCACTAAAACTGCTTACTTAAAAAAATGTAAACCTTTAAAAGTTTAACAAACCCACAAGTTTTCTTTAATTTAGACCTTATGTAACAAATTTTTATGGAACTAGCAACTTTTTGGACATTCTTACAATGACAAGGAGAAATTCTTTAGAAGGAAGGTATAGAGAGTTTCAGGGTAGATGATGTCCTGGGTTCGGCAGTAGCAGTCGTTTTTCTCCTTGGTAGCTGGTGTGGAGCTGTGTTTTTTTCTTTCTTTTGACTTTCGGCTTGTGAACAGTGTTGATAACACCAATGTTTTAGTTACTGCTTAGTACATTTTGGTCTGACTTTCTGATTCTCATGCTCTGCCAGGGAGGAGGGTAAGCCGGGAGGGAGCAGAGACGGGGCATCTGATCCAGATTGATCAAAGAGGGATTCCATAGCATAGCACGTCATGCCCAGAAGGTAAAAAACTGGGGGCAAGAACCCGGAAGAGAGGAGTTCACAGCTCGGTCACTGGGTGGTGAGCATTTGTATCCTCTTCCCTTGTATTTTTCCCTGGTCATTATTGTTATTGGTAGTAGCAATAGTGATTTGTGTTATACCTTAGTTATTGGACTGTTCTTATC